>JAKOGI010001130.1:95000-165000 GCA_029747015.1 Carnegiea gigantea
AAATTATCTATGTCAAAGAAAAACAAATAGCTTTTCTTCAAATAGAAATTGCTCAAGCTAGTATAGATGAACAACTTGTTATACCAAGGAAAAATCCCAAAAATCTAAAAGAAATCAAGAAATTAATTGAAGAAAATATGGTAGAATTACCACATGAAAAAGATTTTGATGAAAGAAATATTCCAACCACAGCATGCCTTATTCAAATGAATGAAGAACATTTAGAATTTTGTAAAAAGGAAATTCAATCTTGACTAGGCACAAGGCTTATTAGATCATCCAAATCCCTTTAGAGTTATGCAGCCTTCTATGCCTAAAAACTTCAAGAAAAGGAATGTGGTGTTCCTAGATTAGCCATAAATTGTAAACCACTCAAAAAAGTCTTGAATGGATATCTTATCCAATCCTAACAAAAAATTATTTATTAGGAAGATTATATGATGCAAAAATATTTTCAAAATTTGACATGAAATCTAGCTTCTGACAAATTCAAACTGCTGAAAAAGATAGATATAAAACTATATTCACAGTTCCATTTGGACACAATGAATGGAATGTGATGGCATTCGAAGTTGAAAATGCTCCTTTTGAATTTTACATATTGTGAATGATATACTCACTAATTGTTCTAAATTTTCAATCGTTTATATTGATGATATTCTTATTTATTCAAAAAATTTAGATCAACCTTTCAAGCATATAAAAACTTTTTTCAATGTTATTAAAGAAATGGTTTAGCTATTTTTGCTCCAAATATGAAATTATTTCAAACCAAATTTTGTTTTCTAGGCCATGACATTTTTAATGGTACTATTAAACTCATTTAATGCTCCATTGAATTTGTAGACAAATTTTCAGATGAAATCAATGATAAAAATTCATTGCAAAGATTCCTTGGCTGTCTTAATTATGTTGCAAATTTTTTCCCACACCTCAAGAAAATTTGCAAACTATTATTTCAAAGACTTAAGAAACATGCTCCAGCATGGTCTCACGAGCATGCTTAAATAGTCAAATGCATCAAGAGTAAAGTCAAATCTCTCCCATGTCTTGCCATACCAAATCCACATGCATTTATGACAGCTAAAACAGATGAGTCAGACAAAGCTTTTGGAAGAACTCTCAAGCAAAGCCTAATGCAACAATGTGCCCATGAATTTCCAATACTCAAGTGCCGCAATAGAAAAATCAAGCAACAGTTGTCAAATTTTAACAAGCTTGTTAGAAGTCAACAATTCAAAAATAGCCATAAGTCTAATATTTATATTCGTAAAAATTGGTTATGTTATTTCAATGATCATTTGTTAATCAAGCTTTATTATTATTTAATCAAGTTTTACTACAAATTTCAAAATTTAAAATTATACTCGGTCATGTTCCCAACTACATCAGAGCCAAGTGCCTATTAAAGTGTTAATAAAGAGTCTAGTTAACTTTGCCATCATGTATCTAAGCCAAAACCCTTAGAGTAGCGGAAGGATTAATCAATTAGCCTAATGATGATTAATTAACTCTTAATAACATCTAATATCCACATCAAAGACTTAGATAAGTTGATCATTTGACATGGAAGCTGTATTAATCAGCAGTGTTGCTCAGCCTCTGTGAGTCCTTAGGGCACCCTAGTAGGTCCACTGGTCAACCTACTGAGTAGTGGTCCTTGCAGTATAGTGTTGGAATAGAGGTGGTCCCGGTATGATCCCACAGTGCATTGTTAGATGATTTGCAAGTCTTTCTCTACAATACGCATTTTTAGGTTCCATTTTGTATTGATTAACTTTGTTGGTTAACTTGATTATCGTGAGAATAATCATCTTATTATCATGTAACTCTCCCTTACATTCAAGCGTGATGCCTAATGAAAATTTGCATTTAAATGGAACGCATCTCAACTGAAACAATTTCTCATTAGAACCATTCCTCCTCTACTAATCAAATTTTTCAAGAGAAAATTCATTTTGAGGCAAGCAAAATCAACTTTCTAGTCAATAGAGTCTATCTTAATAAAGTTATAGAAAGCAAAAAAATTCTACGACAAATTGGATGGTGCCACATGTAAAAAAAAGACCAATCACAAATTGCCATATGTTATTTTGACTTTGGTGGACCCGCTTGGTCAAAATTAAATGTGGCTAGAATTCAACCAATTAAAAGCTGTCACGTGTCATCGATGATATAGAAATTATTAATTTTTTTTAATTTAAAAATAAGGAAATAAGTACTGGGCATAGGCCCAAAGCTCGGCTCTAACCTTGACTGGCAAAGCATATAAATAGGAGTCCTTGTCCCCTCATTTCGACATTCAGCATTTTATCGAATTCAGAAGTTCAAACTGTAAGCGACATCCAGCTACCAAGCAAGAAGGATGAGAACTTGCAAGCTTCAGAGTCGACAATCAACCACCTACGAATCCAGATCAAGAACGGTTTTACAGTTCTTCAACTGATTCTACCTCAACCGAGATCAAGCATCACGTCCTCGGAAGATTAAGTTACTAGGAGATTGAATTAGAGGACTGTTTCATTATATTCCATTCAGAGATTGTACCCATACGTACAACATTAATACAAAAATTAAATTTATTTCTCAATTTCTTGTTTAGTTTATTTTAGGAGCGAAATTGGTGTTTACAAATTTTTAGAACGCTCGGTGGGACCTTTCTGCCTCTCATCACTTTCTCTAAAATATAAAATCCACATTCCTTCGAAGATAACATGACCCCAACAATGCCATCTTTCAATCTTCAAAGAAAGCTATTGGATCCACATCTTAGGGATCAAGAGCTGCTAGCACTGCATATGGTGGTGTCATGACCATAAGTATGACTGAGGCTGCTGCTGCAATTGTTGTAGAGCAACCAATTGTGACTGTACCATCACAGTTACGTAAGATCTAAAGCCTCAGCTCCAAGGTATCTGATGGAGTCAACCAAATCGCTTCAAACACTTTCAAGCAAAAATCTATTGTTGGCTTCAACAAGCCACAGACAATTTTGCGTGGGATGCGTGAACTCTAAACTCACACTAATCCTACTTTCCAACCCTTAATGTTTCAAGAGAATGGTTATTCAAGTAGCGATTCCTCTTTAGCATTGTCAAAGGGATCACTTTCCTCATAGGCTGAAGCTGAATCCTTTGACATTGTCATTATTACCGGTTACGGTGGCAGAAGCTGCTAACTTTGTTGAACAACTAGTGAGCAGAAAGGCTATGTTATATAGGCTCTCCAAAGAGAGTGCAGAAAAGGACGCTCAAATCAAGCATTAAAATGAGTAGAATGCTGAGCTGATGAAGAAGTTGGAAAAGAAGTCATCTGAAGCTTCCAACAAAGGTTCAGGCCTTCGACATTCTAACAAAGAGTCCAACCACAGAGAAGAATCTGACGACAAGCACAAGGCAAAGAAGGGTCACTCTTTAGGTTCAATGTCTATTGAGCATATTTAAAGCTTAATAGCAAATGTAGTGAAGGATCAGTTAGGGGGAGGGTCTCACAAGACTCACTTGTGCACAAAGTCTTATACGAAGAGGATTGGTGCTCTTCATATGCCGCATAGCTATCAGCATCCCAAATTCAAACAGTTTGACAATAAGGGCAACCCTAAATAACATATTGCTCACTTCATTGAGACGTGTAACGATGCTGGTATAGAGGGAGACTGATAGGTAAAGCAGTTTGTCCAGACTCTAAAAGGGATTGCATTTGACTGGTACACAGACTTGGAGCCATAGTCCATTGATAGTTGGGAACAAATAGAGGAGGAATTTTTGAATCGGTTCTACAACACTCAGCGCATTATTAGTATGACAGAGTTCACAAACGCTAGACAATAGAAGGACGAGGCAGTTCTTAATTTCATTAATCATTGGAGGTCTCTCAGTCTTGAGTGCGAGGACCGTCTATCAGAAGTTTCAGCTGTTAAAATGTGTGCTCAGGACATGCAGTGGGATTTACTCTACATCTTGCTGATAAGTAAGCCAAGGACCTTCCAAGAATTGGCAACAAAGACTGATGAGATAGAGATGACAATTACAAATCACCACAGCAAGTCTTCTTCCTCATCTGATTCTAGAAAGGACAAGGGTGAATTTAAGAAATATCCTAAGTCCTCAAAGTCTTCAAACAAAGAATCCATTGCTATTTTAACTGGGAAGCCGGTTCAAATCCCTGGAAAGCCCAAGTATAAAAACAAAAAAGGTGGGTTCGCCAAGGATATTAGAAAGGAGCTTCCTACCATAAAGGAGCTGTAGGAGAAGAAATATCTATTCCCTAATTCAGACTTACCAGGAATGCTTGATGATCTCCTTAAAAATGGGATTATCAAACTTCCAAAGCCAAAACGGCCTGAAGAAGCTGGAAGGGTTACCAATCTAAAATGTTATCAGTGTCACAGGGTGATTAGTCACCCTCTTGAGAAATGCATTACGCTCAAGGAGTACATTATGCAGCTTGCTAAGGATGGGAAAATCATATTGGATTTAGATGGCACTATCAAGATAAATTATATTTTCACCTTGCTGGAGTGTTGTTCATCATCCTAGCAGCAAAAACATACTCGACCTAATGGTAGAGTAAACACTGAATTAATTTCCTCCCAAGGAGAGAAATTAGTTGCAATTTTATTTAGGAGTTTTGGGCCTGTTGAAGTTCCAATTAATTCCCAAGGACCTTTAAGAGAGACCAGTTTTTTTTTTTTTTTTTGGGATATCTCTTATATAGCTCATGATGATGAAGAAGGATAGACTCTTCACTCGCTGCAGGTCAATGAAGCAAAATTAAGTTCAATTGCCACCTCTCTGTCATAGAAAGTGAGAAGGTAGAAAAAAGAGCCCTCGTCATTTAAAAGGGAAGAAGAAGTCAAGGAACATCAAAAGGCACGAAATTCTGCCTATTGACCTACTTGAGCAGGAGCCTTTTATTCCTGTCACACTTGAGGAGCTCTTCCGAATAGGCTTATTTAAGAAAGTCACATTCAACATGACTTGATGTTCTAAGCTTAGAAAAGAGGAAGGCAAAAGGAAGTGACAAATAAGAGAAGTCTCCAAGAGTAGCTGACATGATGTTGACTACTCTGAAAGCTTTGACAACTAGCATGGACTGGAGAT
Source organism: Carnegiea gigantea (assembly GCA_029747015.1). NCBI lineage: Eukaryota > Viridiplantae > Streptophyta > Magnoliopsida > Caryophyllales > Cactaceae > Carnegiea > Carnegiea gigantea. Next base: position 100,103 of record JAKOGI010001130.1, read on the forward strand.
AAATCTTTTGTTTGCTGAATGAGATGCGCCAACATGTTGTCATTGCCTTATAACATCCAGAGCTTTACGCTGACAAAGTCAAGGATGTGGGAAGATCGATAGAAGGCCCTGTTTAGTGTGCCTCTTGCAACACAGTAGCCACTTATACTGACGATAACTTATTATTGGGATCCAAGCCTGACAATCGCCCTTTATTTATGACTGCCTACATCGGGGAGTAGAAAGTTAAGTAGATTCTCGTAGATGGAGGGTCATCCATCAACTTCATGCCCAAGTCTACAATGAACGACCTGGGCATCATAGTGGAAGAACTTTCTAAGAGCCGAAGATGATTCAAGGGTACAACCATGATGGCCAGCGTGCAATTAACATGATCCGCGTTGAACTAGTAATGGGAGACTTGTTAACATCCTCAATCTTCCATGTAATCGATGTTAAAACCTCGTACAGATTATTACTTGGGCGACTATGGCTTTATAAACATGGGATTGTGGATTCCACTTTACACTAATGCCTTAAGTACTGCCTAGATTGAGAGAAGAGAATAAATGGGGATGTCAAGCCATTTACTAAAGCTGATTCTCATTTTACAGATGTGAGGTTCTTCAAAGAAGGTGCTGCACCTAAAGAAACTATGTCGTCAACCATTTCTTCCACAGGCAAAGGTGGCCCAAAGAGTGCTCTTCAAGTAAGAAAAGATGATGCTCCTAAGCAGTAACTCGAAAAAGAAGCAAGTAAGCAAGGAAACACTACTTCTCCTATTGAGCAAGTTGCTAATCCTGTTGTTACTTCAACAGGATCAACGCCATCAGTCTTAAGGTACGTACGTAGGTCTAGACGTAAGGAGGGCGAATCGCTCTTTAATGAGTGTACAAGTAGAAGCATCGAGACCAAAGCTACTAAAAAGGATGAATGAAGCCAGCATAACCACCCTAAAAGGAAGTGTAACGGGTCTAACACTTAAGATGTGATAGGCTCAGGTGAGTAGGCCCCCTCTTTCTGGGTTTGTCGTTTCTTCTAAATAAGGCAATGACTTACCAAATGCATAGACTAAGGAGGGATTTGATCACAACGCATACAAACTTATGGAGAGGGCCGGTTATGACGTTCAAAATCCAACTACCTTAGGAAAGGTAGTCGAAGCCAAGCCTCATGGTCTTACTGAAGCTCAGAGAAGAATCCAAAAGCAGGGAGGTTCAGTAGGCATCTCTAAAGTTGGACTTGCTTTCATGCCACCGCAGCCAGTCAGAATCTCTGGGCGATGGAATGACCAAAAATTGGTGATTCAGCACATCTTAGTTGAAGAGGTAGATGAGAGTGAAGATAAGAATGCATCACCAAACCCAAAGCCTTCTATGTTTGATAGGCTACAGTATTTACCCGCATAGGGAAAGGGAAAGATCACAAAATCTTTGTTGTCAACAGAACCAACGATAATCCCCAGCCAAAGCCTTTAGTTTTTTCCAGAATAAAAGCTAGTGAAAAGTCTTCAAACTCATAACTTCAGCAAGAGAAAAGTTCTGCATTTGGTCGCTTGAGAGTGATAAATGAAGTTCAGGGCTCTATCTCTTCTTGTATGAAGCGTTTCTCCAATTTAGATGTTAAGACGGACGATTCATTAAGAGTAAAGAGGCATACTATAGTTTTCGGTGGTCAACAAAAACTTTTTAACTCTAATAAGGAGCTAGAGAAAGAAGAAGTTATTCTTCCAATCATATCACAATCCACAAATGTGATCACTTAAACCGAAATATAAAGCTTGTTAAAAGTCCTGACCCTCTCAATGATTGGGCCAGGCTATAGTTGATGATTTGAAAGAGTTGAATGTTGAAACCAATGAAGAGACTCGCCTTATCTATATAAGCTCATCACTTACACTCGAAGAGGAAAAGCAGTGCTTTGAACTCCTATTAGAGTACAAGGGCATGTTGCCTAGAGGTATAAGGAAATACCTGAGTTAGATCCAAAGGTGGCAGTCCACCGCCTGTTCATTAAAAGGGGTGTTTCACCTAGGAAGTACCCATAGCAATGTTTTCGCCCAGAGTTAGTAATGAAAATTGAAAAAAAAGGTCAACAAACTCACAGAGGCAGGATTTACTCATGAGGTCAAGTACCCAACATGGATTGGAAACATCATGCCTCTCAAGAAGAAAAACGGGCAATTTTGTATTTGCGTGGACTTTCGGGATCTCAATGATGCTTGCCCAAAAGATGATTTCCCGTTGCCAATCACAAAGCTTATGATCGACTTAGCTATAGGGCATGAAGTGTTGTCATTCATGGATTGTACCGCAGGACATAATCAGATTTTGATGCCTCCAGAAGATAAGAAGGCCACAACTTTCTACACACCTAAAGGCATTTTTTGCTGTAAGGTGATGCCCTTCGAAATTAAGAATGTAGGAGCAACTTATTGAAGGGTAATGCAAATAATTCTAGATGATATGCTTTATAAAACAGTCAAGTGCTATGTTGAGGATTTGGTGGTTAAGTCCAAAAGGGATTGGACCACATGCAAGATCTTCGTCTAATCTTTCAATGATTGCAGAGATGTTAATTGAAGATGAATCTACTCAAGTGCACATTTGGTGTCACCTCTAGAAAGTTTATGAGTTTCATCGTTCATCACAAAGGAATTGAGATTGACCAATCAGAGATCAAGGCAAGCTAAGAGATGCCTAAGCTTAAGAATCTCAAGGAGCTTCAGGGACTTCAAGGCCCCTTGGCATATATCCGAAGATTCATCTCAAATCTTGCAGGACGTTGTCATCCCTTCAGCCATCCTATGAAAAAGGGTGCATCGTTTGAGTAGGACAAGTCATGTCGCATAACTTTCAAAAGAATAAAGATGTATTTGTCCCATCCTCCTACGTTGGGGCCACCAATCCCTGGCAGACCACTCATACTGTATATTATAGCCTAGGAAAAATCCCTAGGAGCATTATCATACAAGAAAATAAGGAAGGAAATGAAGTTGCCCTGTACTACTTAGGTCGTACATTGGTTGGTGATGAATTAAAGTACTCTCCCATCGAAAAGATCTACTTGTCACTCATTTTTACATTCAGAAACTCAGACATTACATGCAGGCCTGTACAATGCAAGCGGTGTCTAAAGCCAATCCTATGAAGTACGTCTTATCTAGGATAATCTTAAATATAGGACTGGCAAAATGGGTTGCAATCTTAAAGTAGTATGGCCTTGTCTATATACCACAAAGAACGGTTAAGGGGCAAGTATTGGCAGATTTCTCAGCGGATCATCTAATTCCTAATGATTGGAAACTAAATGATGATTTACCCTGGGAAGATGTGTTCTTCATCGATGTCCTCCCTCCATGGGAAATGTATTTTAATGGAGCAATAAGATGAGATGGTGCTGATAAAGGAGTAGTTTTTGTCTCCCCTGAAAAGCATATCCTGCCATATTCATTTGTGCTTACTCTATTATGCTCGAACAATATGGCAGAGTACCAAGCACTCAGCTTAGGTCTTCAAATGGCTGTCGAAATACGGATTAGAGCCCTCAACATATATGGTGACTCGTAGTTGGTCCTCAATCAACTCCTTGGGGAGTACGAGCTTAAGAAAGAAGATCTTGTCCTGTATCACAAACATGCATTATAATTGTTGAACAAGTTGGACATAGTCAAGTTAGAACATGTGCCAAGGAGTGCCAATAAGATGGCTGATGCACTTACAAGCCTCGCAGGAACTTTGGCATTAGGGGCAGAAGAAGCAATGACTATCCCAGTATGTAGCTGCTGGGTTGTTCCACCTGATGATGAAGACTCAGAGGAAGACGTTAATGTGATATGTGTTCTTAAGACAGATGCAGAAGATTGGCGACAACCTATAATTGAGTACTTATAGCATGAGAAACTTCCTAGCGATCCAAGGTATAAGATAGAAATACAGTAGAGAGCTTCGCGCTTACTTTAGTATAACAGAATGCTCTGTCGACACTATTTTCTTGGCCTTTAGTTATAATGCTTGGATACAGAAGAAGCAAAGCAAGTGATGGCGGTAGCTCATTCAAGTATGTGTAGAGCACACCAATCAGGTCCTATGCAAAGAAGTGTAATGTTTGCTAATTTCATGCCAACTTCATACATTAACCTCCAGAACCTCTAAACCCAATGGTTGCGTCTTGGCCTTTTGAGGCATAGGGGCTTGACGTTATTGGACCAATCACGCCTAAGTCATCTGTTGGTTACTCCTACATCCTAGCTGCCACTGATTACTTCTCTAAATAGGCGGAAGCAACTCTACTAAGGGAGGTCAAAAAAGAAAATGTAGTCGACTTTATAATGACACATTATTTATCGATATGATGTGTCTAGGTACATCATCACCGATAATGGTAAGCCCTTTTTCAACAGCCTGATGACTAGCATGTGCAAGAAGTTTAAGTTTGCTGAACACAAGTCTTCTATGTACAATGGCCCTGCAAACGGCCTGGCAGAAGCCTTTAGTAAAATACATTGCAACTTACTCAAAAACATTATCACAAGGTCTAAATGGGATTGGCATGAAAGACTAGGGGAGGCTCTTTGGGTATACCAAACCATGTATAAGACGCTAACACAGTCGACCCCATTCGCTCTAGTGTATGGAGTTAAAGTCATGCTACCATTGAAACTCCAAATCCCATTACTCTGCATCACCATACAAGAAGGTTTGATGGAAGATGAAATTTAAGTCTTCACTTAGCTGAGCTAGAGGCCTTAATAAGAGAAGACATCAGGCACAACAGAAGCTAGAATGCTACCAAGCTCATCTATCAAGGGCATTTAACAAAAAGGTTCGGTTGCATTCGTTCCTAGTCGAAGACCATATGCTAGCAGTGAGAAGGCCAATCATTATCTCTCACAAGTCTGGAAGCAGATTCACCTCTAAGTGGGATGATCGCTATGTGGTCAGAGAAGTTTATACAAATGGAGGCTATAAGATATTTGATGCTGATGGAGTACATGTGGGACCTATAAACGACAAGTTCTTAAAGCGCTATTATCCTTAAAATACAATGTTGTAAAGCTCCTAAGTAAGAGACTAAACTGCTCGTTCTTTTAAGCTAAATGCCCTTATAATACTCCTGGCCCGCAAGAGTCTAAACTGTGAACGGTAAAACAAAACACACACAAAAACGTTATGTCGTTAAACTACGTATGGCTTGATCCTTTAGGGTATTACATTACATTTAGGTACATAGGCAACTTGCGCATATTTCTTAAGTACAACCGTACAAAAACAAAAGAACGAATAAAACTTCTTGGTACTCGTTGGCTTTGATTATTTTCTATTGCTACATATTATTGCATAAAATTTAGAATTAAGAGATTCAAATTATTGTAATATAATCAAAGTCAATTCCAACAAACTGTACTGAGTCTAACAAAAAAAGAGATACACTGTGAAAGAAAAATCATTGATAAAGTCACTAGGTATAATCTAGGCATCCAATGCACCTAAAAGTTCTTGGACACAGTTTTTTACTGCTTCAACTTCAGTCATTTCTTCTCCAGTAATGTAAGAGGCGGCATCCAAATCAGTAACTCTCTTTCAAGAAGAGATACAACGTCTTTGGCTTTCTTTAGTGAAGCCCTAGTCTCTACTAATTTGCCTTACAACTCTTAGCTCATTTGCTTTTGCTCGTTCAAGATCAGTCTCGAGTAACTTCCTTCGCTTATAGGCTTCAGTGATAATAGTGGTTGCTTCATCAAATTGTGCACCAACCTTTTCCCCTAAAGTGCGTGCTTCATCAAGTTTGCCTAATAGGGTTGTTCACTTATTTAGCACATCTTCGGTAGGAGTCCAACCTTTTAATTGGGCTTTCAACGTCAGGTATTGTTTGACTTCATTTAGATATGCCTTAATAGTATTCTTTAAACCTGAATAATCTACATGGAAGATGATAAGGTCTTATACATTTGCTCAGCTTCTTGGCGGATGTTTACGATGTCGTCTTCTATCTTTGGGATGACTTTTTCAACTGTTGCTAAAAACACCGCTTCACACTTGAAGCCATATCATTAAACATCACAAAAGCAATTCTCCCCGGGAAGTAGGTGGAAAGGGATGGAGTAGGCAACTGACAACGCTCTGCCTCTTTCACTGGCGATGACATTATCTCAATGGACTCATCCTCAGATGACTTACCAGCCGGCACAGTCAAGGTGGCTTCACTGTTTTTGTCATCGAATGCAGCCTTAAGTTTATCTCTAGCTTTATGTCCCTACATTAAAAGAAGGATTACATCAACAAAAAAATGGGGGACAAAATAAAGGGAGAAAGGGAGCAGGATGAGAAGATACACCTTTGCCTTTAGTTTGCTTTTTGATTTCAGTGAACTCGTCGCACTATGAGACTTGTCCTTGGAGCTAGGCAGCTTAATTACACTGTCTAGTTTGCTCTTTGAGCCTAACAAATTCTTCGCTCTGCTAACAGAGGATCTGATATCTAAGCCACTCAAGGCTTTAATCTTCTCTTTCCCAAATGAGCAACTCATCTCAAGAGATGTGTTTGCTCCCAATGAGGAACTATTGCCTCCTCCTTTTCTAAGCTCAGCTGGGGATAGGGAATGTTCATTACATTGCTGCATGGTTAGCTTATGTGCACTCGCTTTGCTAGAAATCACAACTAGGGCAGATGCATCATCAGTAACTCTTACTTTAGAAGCTGTTCCTGGTTGCACAGTCTCGCCTCTAGGACATTTAGGTCCTTCAAAGAAAAGATCACCCCATAAAGATTACCGCTAACTAGCATATGCCATAATGACCAGTATACACTTCTTATCGGGGGAAGCAGGAATTGTCACGTAGACCTTGTTATGTGTTCTGTCAGGTTAAACCAATAACAAACTATGTCATGTAAGGTGCCCTCCTAGTCATTCATCTGTGACTTACTTCGTACATCTTGATAAAAGCCAAATTATTGCCCAAACTTGCTATGAAGGTACGGCTCAATCACAATTATTCTTCCTTACAGCAAGGTCAAAAACCCATAATAGAGGCAAATCAAATATGCTCTCTAACTGGGGGATAAATTCTGAGTGTCAACTAAGGTTATTAATATATCCTTCGTTAGAGCATTAGAGTTCAGGATAGACTGATCCATGCATTTCAATAGCTCTCAAGCTTCTTATACGTCAGGAATCGTATTCATATTTTTACCAGAGAACCTCACCATCTTGGGGTACCTATGCCGATGATGGGGATGATCAAAATAATTTTTAAAGTAAGTCGATAACCGTCCATAAACGTAGTGAATGGGGAAAATAAATTCTAACTTATTTAGGCTCCAAGCCATAGAAATTTTGTTCAACCCGCAATAAATGCTAGCCAAGGCAGGAATTGCTAGGTTTAGACTTTCCCCATGAGCAAGTTTGCTTGTAGCCAGGAACACGATTGGGCGAATAAGTCACACTGCTTCAGTTGGTAGTACGAAGGAGCACAACTAACAGGAAATAAGGGCAACAAGGTAGGTTTCTTCGATTGGAGCGTCGGGAATGTTGAGCGTCACAAAAGGATCTTTCTCTCTCTTTGCTTCCGCTGTGCGAGAAGCAATCAGGTGAGATGGATAGGATGTGTTTGTTGAAGTTTTAACTTGCTTTTTGTCATGACTGGGAGGAGTTGTGTAAATCTGTCACCCACGAAACCAGAAGCTTATCCATTAAGATGTAGGAAGCTGAACGGTGTGATGAACATTTTGGCATAGTCTGTGGAATCTAGAGAACAAGAACGAGCAAGTCACAGGAATGTTATTACCTCCACGTCCCACAGAAAGGAGTTCTCTGGCAGATGAAATGACTTCTACATAGTAAGCACTGTCGGCTGGAAGTCCACCTATGATCCACAAATCCCATAAGGAGATTGACACGTCGCCACTCTCGTGCAAAAGGTGTTGGTAGCATGGCACCATAAATCCACCGAATGCTTTGAAAACCGTGAGACTCAAGTTATAGGAGAATAAGGATACATACAGTCCGTTGTAAAGCCTTCATTAAACACGTCTCTCTTTGTTGCAGATAAGAACGTCTTCGAGCCACACTTAATAGCATGGTATAAAGAAGTTGTCGGAGAAGCAAGGTGAGAAATTGCCCAAGGACAGCGTCCCATCCATAATGCGATGTCGAAGTAAGGGTGCTGCTTCTTGAGAAGTTCTTGAGAAGGGGCTGAAGATGCAAATAATGGCAAGCTAAGCTTCAGGACTCTCGAAGATGAGATGACTTCTTCTGAACTTTTTATGTCGCTGGTAGGTTCCACACTCCAACATGAATTTGTAAGGTAGCTACGAAGTAAAGAGCATCTGGATGGTAGGGGTGTTGGAATATCTACGTGGAGAGTTATGCCTTCTTCAATTGGATCGCTTTTTTTATCCAGGATGGTAAGAGCCGGCTTCTTGGAATTTGAGCATAAGTCCAAAAAATACATCATGGTGAAGGAAGAGGGGCAAGTTGACTCCAAAAAGATTAAGTGAGGGAGTTCCCTGGGAAGAATCTAATCTATGGGGAGAAATAATTCCTCATTTTAAAAGTTGTTCTCACTTGCGATCTAATAGGGGGAGTAGTCGATTCAGCAGCTTTCTCAAGACTAAAAAAAGAGAAATATTAATTTAAGTTGTCTAAGGAAAAAAAGAGAAGTAAAAAAAAGGGTTCACAAAATAAAAGGGAACCTAAGTACAAATGGATTTAATTTAAGGACTAATCATTACATTAGTCACATTAAGCAAGACCACATGGGCCTAATAAAAATAAAGAGGCTACGAAGAAACAAAATCAAAAGGCTGACAAAAAAGGAAAACAAAAAAATGGTGAAAACAGAATCAAAAAGCTCTTGCATGTGCTCAGCAACATCAGCAGAGGACAAAAAAATGAAAAATCATGATGGAATGTTAGCCCCAAGGCACCAACAGTCTGAGATAATTTGTCACCAAATCGCCAAAAAAAAGAGAACAAAGCTTTGGGAAAATGCAGGCTGTTCTTCTTCCTCTCTTCTTCTTTCTCTCTCTTCCCATTTGTCTTGGCCACATGCTATTTCCTACTATAGCTGCCCTCAAGCCAAAAAAAAAAAACAAAAATATACATGGGAAGATGAAAGTCATCGAAAAAAGTGGAATCACTTCAAGTTGAAAAACACTGAATAGATGTGAAATTGACGAATTGGAGGTGCCTTCAGATGAGTTTATATAGTGATGGGCAATTGAAGCTTCCTACTCCTACTCCAATTCAAATATCAGTAATTTTTATCTCTTTGAGTTGTGGATAAATTTTATCAATAGTTATTGATGGAGTTTTATCACAAATCATCAACTCAAAATTACCACCAGTATTTTAAAAAAAAAAAGCAAAAAAGGATAAAAAGGGTGCGTGGACTTCCTGGGCAAAAGCTTCCACTCTTTTTTTAATTATTTTTAAAAAGGGGAAAAAAAAAAGGGAATTATGAAAAAAAAGAAAAAAGGGGGTTGGGCCTCAATTGATTTTCATGAGCCCGAACACCTACCAACCTTAAATCTCTTAGGAGTTTGTCAAGTTTGACTCACCTTGATGATGTCCAATCCATTAAATTTCAAAAAAAAAAAAATTGGATAAGTGTCAAGTAAAAAAAATTAATGATTACTTGACAAATAAAAAAAATTACCTGTCAAATTTTTGATCATTTACATCAATTAACCATTTGAGACTTAGCCACTTCAAAAAAAAAAGAAAAAAAACACAAACTCTAAGTTCGTGTATGCAGCTGACTCTCGAGGGTGCATTTGTAGAAGGCAAAAAATTCTACGACAAATCGGATAGTACCACATGTAAAAAATTAACCAATCACAAATGGCCATATGTCATGTTGACTTTGGTGGACCGCTTGGTCAAAAACTAATGTGACTAGAATTTAGCTAGTGAAAAGCTGCCACGTGTTGTTGATGATATGGAAATTCGTAATTGTTTTCTTTATTTAAAAATAAGGAAATAATTATTGGGCCTCGGCCCAAGGCTCGGCTCCAACCCTAAATGGCAGAGCCTATAAATAAGGTCCTTCCCCCCTCATTTTCCACATTCAGCATTTTGCAGAATTCAAAAGCTCAGATTGCAAGCGGCATCCAACTACCAAGCGAGAAGGATCAAAATTGGCAAGCATCAGAGTCGACAATGAACCATCTGGAAATCAAAATCGAGAACAATTTCAGAGTTCTTCAGCTAACTCTACATCAATCGAGATCAAATACCACGCCCTTGGAAGACCCAAGTTACTAGGAGACTGAATCAGATGACTGTTTCATTGTATTTCATTTGCGAGATTATGCCTATGCATATAACATTAATACAAAAATTAAATTTATTTCTCAATTTCTTGTCTAATTTATTTTAGGTGCAAAATTTGTATCTACAAAAGAATTTAATCAAAATAATAATCAGACATATGGAGAATGGTTCTTTTCTTATTTTTCTAAGGCTGTACAACAATCATTGAAAGCTATTTATTACAATCAATTAACCAAAATTGAAGACAATATCCCTTTATTGACTGGCTAAATAACTTTCTTTCAGAACATCGATTTCCTATTCCTAATTACAATAAATTCTTCTCTGTCACTAAGGGAAGCTTATGGCATAATCTTCTCACAAAAGAAACAACGACTTCCATTCATCCTTCATCTTCATTTCCAAAGCAAGAAATTCAAAAAATGTTTTGAAAAGAAATATATTACACCAATAAACCATGCTACAGTAGTCAATCTCAAAGCTCAGATTCTGAATCTAGCATGTCAGTTGATTCAAATCTTCTTCAAACCATTGAAATAATTTCAATGAAACTTAAATTGCTAAATTACATACGCGGAATAATAGATAGAAGATTAGAAATCAAAGTCAACCATATTATTCTAGACCTACCCCTCCAAATCTTCAACTTGAAACCAATAAATTATTAGTTCAATCCGGCTATGATGGAAATACTATTTATGAGTGGAACATAGATGGAAAATCAGAATAATATTCTTCAACAAATGGGTATTCGTGTAACTTTATATATTGTAAACAGAGTTTTTGCGGAAGATGCTGCCAAACTCTTCACTTCTAGCTTTACAGGTCAACTTAAAACTTGGTAGGATAATATTCTGACTGAAGTTGATAGAATGATTATCTTACACCATCAACTTCAAAATTCAATGGAAACCATTAAAGATCCACAAACCTTTAAGGTCAAGCCGACAATTGTCTATGAGTTCGATGCAGTGGAAAATCTTATTTACACCAAAGTGATGCACTTCAGAGGAAATACTGAATAATTGACCACTTCCCATTTACAAAAAATTCAAGATCTTAAATGCCCAAGTCTAAGTGACTACAAATGGTATAAAGATACTTTCCTTACCTTTGTCCTACAAAGGAAAAATTCTAATGAAAATTATGGAAAGGAAAATTCATTTTTGAATTACCTACTAAATTTTCTCAAAGAATAAGAGAAGGATTAAGAGATCATTATGGAATAAAAGAAATTCCATAGTATAATTTAACTTATGGTCACTTATTTAGCTTTCTTAAAATATGGATTAGCTCTTTGTAATATACTAAGAATTCAAAATAAATATCAATCTAATTCCAAAATGAACTCCGTTCATTTTGTGAGCATTTTGGTTATCCAAAATTAGAGACACCTTCATCCAAACTGAAAAGACTTATTTTAAAAACTTCAAAAAATTATCCCAAAAAAATATGAAACTAAAATTACCTATATTTTTAAAACCGCAAAGAAAGTATCCAATGGTAACCTTTCCACCAAAAAGAAAAATTATGCCAAGCCCTTCTCAAACACAAGCTATCACTTGTTAAAGTGTCTCCAAGTAGGGCACAAAGCCAATAAATGTCCTCTAAAGGAAAAAATTATGTAATTTGAAGATAAGAAATTTTAAGAAATAATGCTTTCTCTTTTAATTCATGAGAATTCTAAGGAAGCCCTTTGTGAAATTCAAACATCTGATTCAAGATGTCCAAACTCTTTATATGAAGAGGTACGTTACTCTTTGTTCCACCCATTGCAAAGTTATCGCAAAAGGCCGATATCAAGAACTACTCCTCTTCGAAATCATTGAAAAAATTGAGAACCAGAAATCAAAACTCAATGCCTTCACAAGCCTAAAAACTCATTACTCGAAGATAAAGTTCTAGAACCAAGAATACAACCTTTTAGCCTAAAACAAGTAATAGAAACCTATGAAGGATAAGGATCAAATCTCAAAACCTGTAAAAATCAAAGAATTAAAACAAGAAGTAAACAAACTCAAAGTCAAAGGTAAAGAATTAAGAAATCAAATTAAAACAGAAAGTCTCCTTGAGGAAACAAATTCAATCCTTATATATCAACTTCAATACCTTGAGAATTGAGTTGCTTAAATCGAACCTTCTAAAGCCCTAATCAATCCTCACCTTCTTCTCCTAATTTAGTCGAGACGACGAAAATCATGAAGCATTCCTTTAAGTTATTAATCGTATTGATTTTCAAAAATAGTATGTTTCTATTACTATTATAGTTAAAGATTTCAAGCTTCATTCTATCACTCAACCAGACAACAGTGTTGCTATGAATTGTATTCAAGAAGATTTAATTCCTTCAAAATATTTTGAGAAAACCGAAGAGAAAATAACTAGTGCCATCGGATCCGAGCTTCAAATTATTTGCAATCTCTCAAATGCTTATATTTGTAGCAATGAATATTGTTTCAAAAATACTTACTTGTCAAAAATCTCAAACAACAAATTATTCTTGAAACTCCGTTCCTTAATCAAATATATCCTTTCACTGTCGATTCCACAAGAATTTATTCAAATATTCCTGGAAAGGAAATTAGATTCGAATTTGCTTCTCATATGTAAAATGAAGATATTGCAGTTGTTTAAGAAGATTCACTCTCAAAAATAGTCTCTCCCAAAGAAAAGCAAATAGTTTTTCTTCAGACAGAATTTGCTCAAGGTAGTATTAAAGAGCAACTTATTACACCAAGAATCAAACAAACAGTCAAAAAACTTAAGAAATTAATTGAATAATACCTTTATGCTCATATCCCAAATGCCTTTTGGGACAGAAAGCAACATATGGTAGAATTATCATATAAAAAGGACTTTAATGAAAGAAATGTTCCAATCAAAGCACACCTTATTCAACTGAATAAAGAACTTCCAGAATTTTGTAAAAAGGAGATTCAATCTTTATTACACCAAAGGCTTATCAGACCCTCCCAATCTCATTGGAGTTGTGCAGCCTTTTGCATCTACAATCAAGCAAAAAAGGAACATGATATTTTTAGATTAGTCATAAATTATAAAGTACTGAACAAAGTTCTTCAATGGACAAGATATCCAATCCCCACTAAAAAAAGATTTATTGGGAAGATTATATGTTACAAAAATATTTTCAAAATTCGATGTCAAATCTGGCTTCTGGCAAATTTAAATTGCAGAAAAAGTTAGATATAAAACTGCATTCACAGTTTCATTTGGAAATTACGAATGGAATGTGATGCCATTTGATCTCAAAAATGCTCCTTATGAATTTCAACATATTGTGAACGACATAGTCAATGATTATTCTGAATTTCTAGAATTTATATTGATGATCTTCTTATTTATTCACAAAATTTAGATTAACATTTCAAGCATCTAAAAGCATTTTTCAATGTCATTAAAAGAAATGGTTTAGCTGTTTCTGCTACAAGGATGAAATTATTTCAAACCAAAATTGGGCTTTTAGGCCATGATACTTTTAATGGTATTACTAAACCTATTCAACACTGCATTGAATTTACAGAGAAATTCTAAGATGAAATCAAAAATAAAAATCAATCGCAAGGATTCCTTGGTTGTCTTAATTATTTTGTAGATTTTTCTCCAAACTTAGTAAAATTTGAAAATATTTTAAAGACTTATGAAAAATCCTCCAGCATGGTCTCATGGGCCTACTCAAATTGTCAAATACATCAACAGTAAAGTTAAATCTCTCCTACGTCTTGGCATACCAAATCTACATGCATTTATGATAGTTGAAACAGATACGTAAAATAAAGGTTTTTGAGGAATTTTGATGCAACGTCTGATGTAGCAACATACCCCTCAATTTTCAATAGGCAAGTGCCGCAATAGAAAAGTCAAGCAGCAACTATCAAATTTTAACAAGCTTGTCAGGCGTCAACCGTTCAAAAATAGCCACCTATAATTGTTCAAGATGAGTCTACTATTCATATTCGTAAAGATTGTGTATGTTATTTAAATAATTATTTGTTAATCAAGCTTTATTATTGTTAAATCAAGTGTTACTACTAATGTTAAAAGTAAAAATTGTACTCGGTCCTCTCCCCAACTAGTACAAGAGCCTAGTGTCTATCCAAGTATATACTTAAGTGTAAATTAAGAGTCTAGTTAACCTTACCATCATGCATCTAGGCTAAATCCCTTAGATTAGCCGAAAGGTTAATCAATTAGCCTAAAGATGATTTATAAATCTGTAATGATATATAAATATCCTCATTAAGGACTTAGATAAGTTAATCATTTGTCATGAAAGATGTGTTGATCAGCAGCGTTGGTCAGCCCTTGTGAGTCCTCAAGGCACCCTGGTAAGTCCATTGGTCAGGCTAGTGATTGGTGGTACTAGCAGTATAGGGATAGAATGGAGGTGGTCCCAGTGTGGTTCCGCAGTACATTGTTAGATGATTAGTGATTCTTTATCTACAAAAGGCGTATGTATGTGCAATTTTGTGTTAGTTAATTTCATTAGTTTAATTGATTATCCTAATACTAATCATCTTGTCATCATGACATGATCATTATCATCATTTAGCTCTGTTTTACATTCAAACATGATGCGTAATGAAAGTTTGCAATCAAATGGAAAGTATTTCAAGCAAAATAATTTCTCTCAATACGTTAAAACAACATCTTCTACTAGTCCAACTTTCCAAGAGGGAATTCCTCTTGAAAGTGTTGACCTAAGTATCTACTTAAGTGTTAATGAGAGTCTAGTTCACATTACCATCATGTATCTAGGCTAAATTCCTTAGATTAGCTGAAGGATTAATCAATTAGTTTATAGATGATTAATTAACCTTTAATGACATATAAATCTCGTCACTAAAGACTTAGATAAGTTGATCATTTCACGCGAAATTTGTGTTGATCAACAGCGTTGGTTAGCCTCTATGAGTCCTTAGGGTGCCCTGAGAAGCCCATTAGTCAACCTACTGATTGGTGATCCTAATGTGATCGTGCAGCGTATTGTTAAATGATTAGCAAGTCTTCGCTTGCAATAAGCATATTTAGGTGCCCCTTCATGTTGATTAATTTCATTAGTGTACGTGATTATCCTGAGAATAATCATGTGTATATCATGACATCATCATGATCATCATCTAGCTCTCCTTTAACATTCAAAAATGATGCCTCATGAAAATTTCTATTTAAATGGGAACTTTCTCAAGCAAAACTATTTCTCTCAATCCATTAGAACAACCTTCTTTACTAATCAAACTTTTCAAGAGAAAATTCCTATTGAGGCAAACAAAATCAACTTTCTAGTCAATAAAGTATGTCTTAACAAATAATTTTATCAAAATTATAATGAGCCGTACAGAGAATGGCTCTTTTCTTATTTTTCTTACGATATAAAACAATTATTCAACACTATTTACTACAATCAATTAACAAAAATTAAAGAAAATATACATTTCTTTGATTGGCTGAATAACTTTCTTTCAAAACATCGACCTCCTATTCCTAATTATAATAAATCCTTTTGTGCCACTAAGCAAATGGCATAATCCTCCCACAAAAGAAACAACAATTTCCATTCATCCTTCACTGTCATTTCCAAAATAAGAAATTCAAAGAACTTTTTGAAAAGAAATATTTTGCACTGATAAACCATAATGCAGAAAGATCACATTCTGAATCTAGCATATCAGATGATTCAAATCTTATTTAAATCATTGAAGATAATTTCAATGAAGCTCAAACTAATAAATTATGTACGCACAATAATAGATGGAAAATTAGAAATCAAAGTTAGCCATATTATTCTAGACCTACCCCTCCAGATCTTCAACTTGAAACTAATAAATCATTAATTCAATCCAGCTATGATGAAAATACTATTTATGAGTGGAACATAGACGGAAAGTTAGAATATGAAATTGCCAATACTTTTCAACAAATGGGTATTCGTGTAACTCACATATTGCAAATGGAGTTTCTGCGGAAGATGCTGTCAAACTCCTTGCTCCTAGCTTTACAGGTTAACTATAAAATTAGTGGGATAATATTCTTGCTGAATTTAAGGGGATGAATGTCGTACACCATCAACTTCAAAATTCAATATAGACCATTCAAGATCCATAAACCTCTGAGGTCAAGAAAGTAATCACCTTTAAGTCTGAAGCGATAGAATATCTTGTTTATATCACAGTGATGTACTGTGCGATTGCAAATGGTATAAAGATACTTTCCTATAAAGAAAAGACGCCAATGAAAATTATTGGAAAGAAAAATTCATTTCTGGATTACCTACTTCATTTTCTCAAAGAATAAAACAAAGATTAAACGCTTACTAAGGAACAAGAGAAATTTCGTGGCATAATTTAAGGTATGGTCACTTATTTAGCTTTATTAAAAAAGAAGGATTAGCTCTTTGTGCCAAACTGAAAGTTCAAAATAAATACCACTATGAAATGAAACTATTCAAAAACAAATCTTCAATAAATTATCCCAAAAAATATGAAACTAAAAATCCCTCCTATCAAAACCCCAAGAAAGTCTCCAAAGGTAACCTTTCCGCTAAAAAGAAAATTATGCCAAGTCCTTCTCAAACACAAGTTATCACTTGTTATAAGTGTCGCCAAGTAGAGTACAAAGCCAATAAATGTCGTTTAAAGGAAAAAATTATGTAACTTGAAGATAAAAAATTCAAGGATTAATAGTTTCCCTTTTGATTCATGATGATTTTGAGGAAGCCCTTTGTGAAATTCAAACATCTGATTCTACCTGTCTGAACTCTTCAGACGAAGAGACTACTCTTTGCCCTAACAATTGCAGTGTTATCACAAATGATCGATCTCAAGAAGAACTCCTCTTCAAAATCATTGAAAAAATTGAGGAATCAGAAATGAAAACTCAATGCCTTCACAAGCTTAAAAACTTATTATTTAAAGATAAAGTTTTTGAATCAAGAATGCAACCTTTTAGTATAAAAAAAGTAATAAAAACATATGAAGGATAAGCATCAAATCTCTCAAAACCCGTAACAGTAAAAGAATTAAAACAAGAAGTCAACCAAGTCACAGCCGAACTTAAAGAACTAAGAAATCAAATTAAAACATAAAATCTCCTCGAGGAAACAAATTCAATCCTTACTTCTCAACTCCAAGGCCTTGAGAATCGAGTTGCTTCACCTGAACCTTTACAACCCCTAATCAATCCTTACCTTCTTCTCCTAATTTAGTTCAAACAACCAAAATCATGAAGCATTCTTTTCAATTATTAATAATATTGATTTTCAAAATGGTATGTTTATCTTGCTATTATAATTAAAGATTTCAAGCTTCATTCCATCGCTCCACTAGACAACAGTGCTTATACGAATTGTATTCAAGAAGGATTAATTCCTTCAAAATAAATTAAGAAAACTAAAGAAAAAAAGACTAGTGCTATTAGATCCAAGCTTCAAATTAATTACAAGCCTTCAAATGCTTATATTTGCAGCAACAAATATTGTTTTAAAAATGTTCTTAAACTTACCGAAAATAAAAAATAATAAGCTATTCTTAGAACTCCCTTCCTTACTCAAGTGTATCCTTTTACTGTCGATTCCAAATTAATTTATTCAAATATTCTTGGAAAGGAAATTTGATTTGAATTTTATTCCCGTATATGAAATAAACGTATTGAAATTGCTTAAGAAGGTTCAATCTCAAAAATTATCTTTGCTAAAGACAAATAAATAGCTTTCCTTCAAACGGAAATTGCTTAGGTTAGTATTGAAGAATAACGTGTTTTGCTAAGAATCCAACAAAAAATCCAAAAAATCAAGAAATGATTTCAAGAATATGCCTATCCTAATACCCCAAATGCTTTTTGGCATGGAAGGCAACATGCGGTAGAATTACCATATGAAAACGATTTTGATGAAAGAAATATTCCAACCAAAGCACGCCTATTCAAATGAATGAAAAACTTTTACAATGTTGTAAAAAGGAGATTCAATATTTATAAGACAAAAGGCTTATTAGACCCTCTAAATCCCCTTGGAGTTATGCAGTCTTCTATGTCTACAATCAAGCAGGATGTGGTGTTCCCATATAAGTCATAAGTTATAAACCACTCAACAAAGTTATTCAATGCATAATATCCAATCCCCAGCAAAGAAAGATTTGTCAGAAAGATTAAATGATGCAAAAATATTTCAAATTTTGATATGAAATCTTTCTTCAATCTATCTTTTTGCAAATTAAAACTACTTAAAAAGATAGATGTAAAACCACATATTCACAGTTCCATTTGGATGCTACGAATGGAATGTGACGACATTCGGACTCAAAAATGCTCTTTCTAAATTTCAACATATTGTGAATGATATACTCAATGATTATGCAGAATTTTCAATAGTTTACATTGATGATATACTTCTTTATTAAAAAAAGTTAGATTAACATTTGAAGCATCTGAAAATTTTTTTTTGTGTCATTAAAAGAAATGGTTTAGCTATTTCTGCTCCAAAGATGAAATTATTTCCAACCAAAATTTAGTTGTAAGGCATGATATTTTTAATGGCACTATTAACCCCTTCAATGCTCCATTGAATTCGTAGAGATGAAATGAAAGATAAAAATTAATTGCAAAGATTCTTTGATTGATTGAATTATATTGCAGAATTTTTCCCCAAGCATTGGAAAATTTGCAAACCATTATTAGAAAGGCTTAAGAAAAATCCTCCAACATGGTCTCACGAGCATACTCAAATAGCCAAATACATCAATAGTAAAGTCAAACCTCTCCCATGACTTGGCATACTAAATCCACATGCATTCATGATAGTTGAAACAGATGTGTCAGATAAAGGTTTTGGAGGAATTCTTGAGCAATGACTAATGCCGCAACGTACCCCTGAATTTCCAATACTCAAGTGCCACAATAGAAAAATCAAGCAGGAGCTTTTAAATTTTAACTATCAAAATTAGCCGCTTGCAATTGTTCAATATCAGTCTACTATTCATATTTGTAAACATTGTTTACGTTATTTCAATAATCATTTATTAATCATGCTTTATTATTATTTAATAAAATTTAACCACTAATTTCAAAATGTAAAATTACACTCGGTCCTGTCTCCAACTGGCATCAGAGCCAAGTGTCTACCCTAGTTTCTACTTAAGTTTTAATTAAGAGTCTACTTAACATTGTCATCAAGTATCTAGGGTAAATCCCTTAGATTGGCTGAAGGATTAATTAATTATCCTAAAGATAATTAATTAACCCTTAATGACATATAAATATCCTCATTAAAGACTTAGACAAGTTGATCATTTGGCAAGAAAGCACTGTTGCACAGCAGCATTAGCCAGCCTCTGTGAGTCCTTAGGGCACCCTAGCATGTCCATTGGCCAGCATGGCAATTGGTGTCTATGGCTGTACAGGGTTGGAATGAAGGCAGCCCTAGTGTGGTTTCGCAGTACATTGTTAGATAACTAGCTAGTCTTTATATGTAATAAGTATGTTTAGGTACCATTTCGCATTGCCTAATTTTGTTAGTTTAAATAATTATCCTGAAACTAATCGTTTGATCATCACGACATCATCATTGTCATCATTTAGCACTCTTTTACATTGAAGCATGGTGCCTAATGAAAATTTATTATCAAAAGGAAACTATTTCAAGCAAAATGATTTGTCTCAATCCATTAAAGATCCTTTTCTACTAATCAAACTTTTCATGACAAAATTTCTTTTGAGGCAAATGAAAGCATCTTTGCAATCAAGAGAGTCTATCTTAATAAAGAATTTTATCAAAATTATAATCAGCCATATAGAGAATGATTCTTTTCTTATGTTTCTAAAGATATACAAAGATTATTCGAAATCATTTATTACAATCAATTAACCAAAATTGAAGAAAATATAGCTTTCTTTAACTGGATGAATAAGTTTCTTTCAAAAGATCGACTTGCTATTCCTAATTACAATAAATTCCTCACTGCCACAAAGCGATGCTTATGGCATAATCTTCTGATAAAGGAAACAATAGTTTCCATTCATCCGTCATCTTCATTTCCAATGCAAGAAATTTTAAAAACCTTTTCAAAAGAAATATTTTCCATGGATAGACCATCCTGCAGTAATCAACCTGAAAGCTCACATTCTGAATCTAAAATATCAAATGATTCAAATCTTATTCAAACCATTGAAGATAATTTCAATGACACTCAAATTACTAAATTAGGTGTGTAGAATAATAGCTGGAAGATTAGAAATCTAATTCAACCATATTATTCTACACATGTGCCTCCAAATCTTCAACTTGAAGCCAGTAAGTCATTAATTCAATTGAAGTATATATAATGGAAATACTATTTATGAGTGGAACATAGACGAAAAGTCAGAAAATGAAATTTTCAATACTCTTCAACATTTATAAACTACTCCACAAAATTCTTTAGTGGATGACATCCAATCCCCAACTATGAAGGATTTATTAGAAAGATTATATGATGCAAGGATATTTTCAAATTTGATATGAAATCTGGCTCCAATCTAGCTTCTGGCAAATTCAAACTGCTAAAAATGATAGACATAAAACTGTATTCACAGCTCCATTTGGACGCTATGAAGGAAATATGATGTCATTCGGACTAAAAAATGCTCCTTGTAAATTTCAACATATTGTGAATGATATGCTCAATGATTATTCTAAATTTTCAGTAGTTTATATTGATGATGTTCTTATTTATTTAAAAAATTAAGATCAACATCTCAAGCATCAAAAAATGTTTTTAATGTCATTAAAAGAAATGGTTTAGTTGTGTCACTTCCAAAGATGAAATTATTTCAAACCAAAATTCAGTTTTTAGGCCATGAGGTTTTTAACGGTACTATTAGACCCATTCAGTGCTCCACTAAATTTGCAAACAAATTTTCATATGAAATCAATCATAAAAATCAATTGTAAAGATTTGTAAATTTTTTCCCCCAAACTTAGGGAGATTTGCAAACCATTATTTCAAATATAGAAAAATCCTCCAGCATGGTCTCACAAGCATACTCAAATAGTGAAACGCATCAAGAGTAAAGTCAAATATCTCCCACGTCTTGGCATACTAAATCTACATGCATTCGTGATAGTTGAAACATAAGCGTTAGATAAAGGTTTTGGAGGAATTCTCAAGAAACGTCGAATGCAGCAACGTACCCCTGAATTTCTAATACTCAGATGACCTAATAGAAAAACTAAGAAGGAGTTGTCAAATTTTAACAAGCTTGTCAGACATCAACCATTCAAAAATAGTCGCTTACAACTGTTCAAGATCATTCTCCTATTCATATTCGTAAAGATTGTTTATGTTATTTCAATAACCATTTGTTAATCAAGCTTTATTATTATTTAATCACATTTTATTAGTAATTTCAAAATGAAAACTTGTACTTGCTCCTGTCCCTAACTGGTATTACAGCCAAGTGTCTACCCAAGAATCTAGTCAAGTTTTCATTAAGAGTTTACTTAACCTTATCATCATGTATCTATGCTAAATCTCTTAGATTAGTGGAAGGATTAATCAATTAGCCTAAAGATGATTAATTGACCATTAATGGGCTATAAATATCCTCATTAAAGACTTAAATAAGTTGATCATTTAGCATGAAAGTTGTGTTGGTCAGCAGCATTGATTAGCCTCTGCGAGTCCTTAGGGCGCCCTTGTAAGCCCATTGGTCAACTAGGTGATTAGTGATCCTAGCAGTACAAGGTTGAAATAAAGGTGGTCCTAGTGTGGTTCCGCAGTGCAGTGTTAGATGATTAGCAAGTCTTTATCTGCAATAAGTATATTTAGGTACCATTTCATGTTGATTAATTTTGTTAGTTTAATTAATTATACTGAGACTAATAATCTTATTATCATGACAACATCATTATCATCATCCAGCTCTCCTTTACATTCAAGCATTATGTTTATTGAAAATGTGTAATTAAGAGGAAACTCTTTCATGTAAAAGGATTTCTCTCAATCCATTAAAAGAACCTCTTCTATTAATCAAACATTTGAAGAGAAAATTCCTTTTTGAGGATAACAAAATCAACTTTCTAGTCAATAGCGCCTATCTTAATAAAGAATTTTATCAAAATTATAATCGGCAATATAGGAAATGGTTCTTTTTGTATTTTTCGGAGGACATACAACAATTATTAACCACTATTTATTACAATCAATTAACCAAAATAGAAGAAAATATACCTTTTTTTCACTGGCTGGATAACTTTCTTTCAAAACATGGACCTCCTATTCCTAATTACAATAAATTGTTTTGTGCCACTAGGCGAAGCTTATGGCATAATCTTCTTAAAAAAGAAACAACAATTTCCATTCGTTCTTCATCTTCACTTCCAAAGCAAGAAATTCAAAAAACTTTTTGAAAAGAAATATTTTGCATGGGTAAACCATTCTACGGTAGTCAACCTAAAAGCTCAAATTCTGAATCTACCATATCAGATGATTCAATTCTTATTCAAACCATTGAAGTTAATTTCAATGAAACTCAAAATTAATAAATTACATATGCAGAATAATGGATGGAAAATTAGAAATCAAAGTTAGTGATATTATTTTAGATTTACCCCTCCAGATCTTTAACTTGACACTAACAAATAATTATTTCAATCCAACTATTATGGAAATAATATTTATGAGTGGAACATAGACGGAAAGTCAGAATATAAAATTGCTAATATTCTTCAACAAATGGGTATTTATGTAACTCATATATTGCAAAGGGAGTTTTTGTAGAAGATGCTGCCAAACTCCTTGCTTCTAGCTTTACAGGCCAACTCAAAAATTGGTGGGATAATATTCGTGCTAAATGTGAGAGAATAAATATCTTACATCATCAACTTCAAAATTCTATAGTAACCGTTTAGGATCCGTAAACCTCTTAGGTCAAGCTAGTAATGATCTATAAGTCTGATGCATTGGAATATCTTCTGTATGCCATAGTCATGTACTTCATAGAAAATAATGACGAATTGACCAATTCCCATTTAGAAAAAATGCAAAACCCTAGGCGCCCAAGCCTAAGCGATTACAAGTGGTGTAAAAATACTTTCCTTACTTATATCCTACAAAGAAAAGATGGTAATGAAAATTATTTAAAAGAAAAATTCATTTCTAAATTATCTACTTTATTTTCTCAAAGAATAAGACAAAGAAAAAAATTCCATGGTGCAATTTAAGGTATGATCACTTATTTAGCTTTATTAAAAAATAAGGATTAGCTCTTTCTACTGAACTAAGAATTCAAAATAAATACCAATATGAAAAGAGACTATTCCAAGAAAAGCTCAAATCATTTTGTAATCATTTCGGTTGTCTAAAATTAGAAGCTCCTTCCTCTGAAAATTAAAATCTTAAAAACAAATCTTCAAAAAATTATCCCCAAAAATATGAAACTAAAAATGCCTACTATTAACACCCCAAGAAAGTCTCCAAGTGTAACCTTCCCACTAAAAACAAAATTATGCCAAGCCCTTCTCAAACACACATTATCACTTGTTATAATGTTGTCAAGTAGGGCGTAAAGCCAATAAATGCCCTTTAGAGGAAAAAATTATGCAATTTGAAGATAAGAAACTTCACAAAATAATGATTTCCGTTTTAATTCTTGATGATTTTGAGAAAGTCCTTTGCGAAATTCAAACATTTGGTTCCAGCTGTTTGAACTCTTTAGATAAAGAGGTTACTCTTTGTCCCATAAATTGCAATGTTATCACAAAAGATCGTGATAGTTCAATTAGGCTAGTCAAATCATCCTAGAGGGGGTGAATAGGGTGATCATAAAAATTAAAGCAATTAGAAAAATTAAATGCAGAAGTAAAAGTGGGACAAAACACAATGATATTTATGCAAGGTTGGCCTTTCCAAATGGGGTTACTCACCACCTAAGGCTCTTCTTTTCTTATAACTTGAACTGCTCCACTTCATATTTACTTAAGAAGTTACAAACTTGAGTCTCTAACTCAACAAAGACTCTCTTAAACACTTTCAAAATCAACTACTCGATTGTGAGAACCCCTCTCTTGGTCGACCACTCAACTAAGAAACTTAAGTTGAGTCACTCACTATGTATTGCTCACTCAATACTCAGCTATCCAAGCAAGTTCTCCCCATCTTGCTTGTTATTGGCATTCTCTTACAAGAAGTTATCCTCACAAGATGAGTACAGGTAATGATCAAATCAAAATGCAAGTTCTATCCCAAAGTATTTTCTCAATTTTTCTCTTCTTGTATTTGTAAGTGCAGCTTGTGATTTCTCAATTGCTCTTATGCCTTGGACTTGCTTCAACGTCTCGTATATATAGCCAAAGATGACAACTAGTTGTTATGCTACAATGTCTTAATCATGGCAACTTTTGATTTGCTTGCATGAAATCTTCTATTTTCAAAGTCTTGAACTTCCTTTCAAAGTCTTGGAAGCATGCTTTATTTACCGTACAAATAAATCTTCCTATCACACTTCAGAATGTTTTGAATTAAATCTTCTTGTTTATAGGTGCATATGAGTCCCTGACTAGAAATGCTAATATGAAGGCCATTGTATATGTGGCATATGCTATGTGGGGGTATGTAAATTTCTTTTAACTAGTAATTTCCCATACCTGACATGGTATTGTGTTAGAAATTGATTTCTATAAGGGGAAAGAAATATTTGGATAAACTTACTTTTTACATTTGCCTCTAAATTATGGATTTAAAAGAAGTAGAAGAATATTTTTTTCCATCAATATTATTATTTGATGGATGCATATACTCTTGATTAATTGACGTCCTTTACTAAATAGTTAATTGATCAAATGGCTTAACATGTGCATCATTTTTGTCAGACCACAAGTTCTTTGTTTACATTTGATTTCATTCTTCAGGCTATATGTGGTTTGATTTTATACCCTTATTTGTAGATGCATGCATGAAGTAGTTAACATGTCCAAATGTGATTATGCTTATACTCTAAAAAAACTGTGATTCCAATTTTTCTAATATATGCTTGCCTTGATTTTCACGTGGCTTAGATTTTTTATTTTTATAGTAGAAATTGACAGTATTATGTTTTCCTAGATAAATTGATATCCCTTAATTTATAAGAGTTTGTAGATGCCTTTGCATTTTCTTGAGTAATTTTTTATCTAGAGTAAGATAGGGCTTGATCTATGTAGTATAATTTTTAAATGAAATTATCTCCATGGCTATGTGGTTTTAGATGGTGATATGAGTTCTCATATATTGCATTTGACATAAATTGGATTATACTTTATCCCATGAATTATCCTTGACTAATTATTCTAGAAAGGGAGGGGAATGATATATATTTTAGTATAGTTAAAAGTTCTGTATGCCTCTTTCGACCTATACATATGTAATATGGGAAATCAATCTCATGGACCTTCATATTTGTAATGGGTTTTGATAATATATTTGCTACTGAATTTGTGGGGCATGCAGAACCAAATGTTTATTCTCGTTAGCAATGTTCAAGGGGAGAAAAATAGTTATGCTCTCAAGTGATATTTATAGCACATAGCTTTCCATGCTCATACATGATATGGTCTCACATTCTTTGATTAAAAAACTGTATACATTAATTGTTTTTGTAAGAGGGAAAATATGCTTGATTAACTTGTTCTAGGATCCTACACACATATTAAAAAAATATTTTTTTGAAAAGGGAAAGATATAGAGAGTTTTCAACTATTGACATTTTTATATATTAATATCTCCTATGATTATCTCCCATATTATCCATGAAGTTGAGAAATGAGTCATGGTCTAATTTATTCTTGGCGATTTAATATTATGAAACTTCTTCACATACAACCCCATCTTCATATCTATAAGTGCCATATTAAGTGGGAACTATGCTATTAATATTTCATGTTATATTTTGCATCCCTTTTTAATGATGACAAAGGGGGAGAAGTATAACCCATGGTGTGGTGATAAAGTATGTGCAAGAATCAAGGTATGCTTCTCAATACTATTTCACCCTAGCATTAAATTGTTTGTCATCATCAAAAAGGGGTTGACTTTGAGAGTCACATATTGATTTTGATGATAACAAACAATATTATTAGTGTTATATATGAAATGAGGAAGTGACGATATTTTATATATTATTATCCTATTTCATATATAATTTTTATGGTTGGTCCAATATGTTTTTACTAATATTGAAATACATATTTTGGACCAACTTGTGAGTTTGACATATATTGTGGAGTAACTTTTACATGACAAGTTACATTTGTTAATTGTGTCATGCAACCTTGGAAATTATATGGTATTGTGGATATAATTTCTGGAGACATTCTAATAAAAGAAAATGTCATATACGATGGCATGATGATCTTGATTTATATATTGCCATAATGCTACAGATTATGTGAAGATTTTTTTGACATGACTTGGACATCATATTTTGGGTTGATATGATTATGGATGTGATTTAGGCTAATTGATTTGATTGGATATGATATGGATTTTATTTTACGGATTAATATTTGATAATGAAAAAATCAAGATAAATCCCATGAGAAATATCTTGTATATTTGTTGATGAGGATTATTTTATCAAGAATTTTCTTAATTGATATGACATAATATTGAGCTTATATTTGATTGCCCAAAGATGTTATATAGTTTACCTAAAGATATTATATGATAGAGCATCATATAGTTTTATATGATGTAAGAGATTGATGTTAGAAAAATATTTGATTATCCATGAAATATCCTTTGATTGATTGAGGAGAAAATTGTCATAATCAATAATTGATATGATGATAAAATTTTTAAGATTGTTCCTTGGTTAGCAAGGCTTGAATTTGAATTTGAATCTTAAAATCCAAATCAAGGATCGTTTTGAATATATTACATATGATATTATTACCATTTTGAGAATATGGATACAGACTTATTTGTGCGGTAAATAAAGCATGGTTCCAAGACTTTGAAAGGAAGTTCAAGACTTTGAAAATAGAAGATTTCATTCAAGAATATGGATGCAGATTTACTTATAGTGATAAATGTACCAGTGATATCAATGTCAATCACTGAAAATTTATTGGATAAAACTAAAGTAACTCTATCACCAAAATCATATCCGAAGATGACTCACAATTGGAACTGTTTTATCACTCTAATATGCACTCAAAAATTCAAATTTAATACATCAAATTTGCAAAGTATCTAAATTAAAAATTCATCCCACCTTTGAAGAATCAAAATATAATAACATAGTAAGTTTACTCAGGAAAGTTTAGGGAAATCCATGTATCAACTAACATGTGATTAGTATACTTAGCCAAATTTTGATGTTTTTTAATAAAATGGATAATGTAACACTATCTGATTTCAAACTCTTGCATAGGATTCTTGGGGACTTAGATTAGAAAGTTAGCTTCCTTTCATGCATGTTACCCCTTCACTAGTTTTTTTTAAAAAAAGAATAATGATCGATAAGATTTTCAATTACACCATTAGTACTAAGACATAACTCCCCTTGATTCACATCATATAAAAATTTATGAAGATCAAGCACACAAGCATGTAAATAAGATTTAATAGTATATCTGCTTTTTCGAGTTATGAATCCAACATAGTCAAGGGTGAAGCATACTAGACAAACAAGAGACATGATCCATGTCAAAATAGTTCTCACAGCATTTCAATTTCAAAAGTTTAAAATCAATTACGAGACGCACAAGCCACATGTGTAGCTAGATAAGTAATTGTTCAATGAAAATTGCGAAGTACATGGCCGCTAGGGAATAAGTATCAATTAAATGCTCCAAAGCACGATCGGTCTCCTTTTTACAAAAAAATAATTAATGCTAGACCTCATTTTATATGTAAACACTAGGACATAATTTTATAGACATGAAGCTGGCGTCACAAATTAAGCATATAAAATAGTCAAGTCATGCTCTTTGAAGATCTCATTAAAGGATGCAATAAAAATGCTATGCTAATGATGTATATATACACTAAGAATTGTGCTCAAGATTTCATCATTAAAAGGCATAATAGAACATCGTCATATGTGAGCAATTTATCTGCTCTTATAAATTATATAATATCTCCCCTTAAAGGCGAAATGAAAAAATAATAATTGTAGCCATGAAAGTATTTAAATTTACCTCAAGAATAAAATGATCATCATATTATAAGTACTCTCATAACGTTCAATTTATTTTTTTATTTTTTATTTGATCTCAAGTGTCCTGCAAAATAGCTCAAACCTTTCTCAAATCATATTTGAAAAACTTAGGTCCATATGAGTTAGTATTTATAACATTTGAAGGTCTTGTTCCTTTAGGTACCCAAATTTGTAATTCACTATGAACATCTCTTTTGATAGGGCAATAAGTAGAAATATGACATGCTTTTCCACAATAATTATATGCAATGGAACTACTACTTTCATGATTGGTCGATTTAACAAAGAAGTTTTTATAACACTTCTTTTTATTGAAATGGTTAACCTGATGCCTTCTTTATTAAATGATGCTTTTTGTGAGCCGAGAATTTTATTTAATTTTCTTCTCCTTCAGAAAATTTATAACCATTTTTTCAAGGTCAGTACACTTGGATTGTAAGTCGTTTTTCTCTTTTTTATGAAAGACATATTTTTCTTGCACTATATTTAAATCATTTGACAACAAGTCATTTGATTTTTGCAATTCAATATTTTCTTGAGGCAAATCAAAGATCATTTTCTTCAAACTTTTAATTTTAGAACTATATCCTTGTAGCTATTTGAGAAAATAGAGTAATAGTTTTGTCACCTTGCATTTTGAGCACTTGTTTAAACCATCATATACTCCATCTGGAACTTCGTACTCTTCTTCTTCTTCTTTTGCTTCTTCTTCATCTTCTTTACTTATGTTTCCATAATCATCGTCATCACTTGAATTTGGATCCTTAACTTGTGCACTTGCCATCAAGCAAAGATGATTGATCTCTTTTTTATTGTTGCAATTGTCAAGCATATTCTCCATTTTTAACAAAATGAGATTTTCTTCATTATTATCTTCGTATAGAAGAAAATGTTTTTCCCATAATTCATTGGTTGTCTTGTAATAACAAACATGGTTAAAAACATCATTATGTAAAGAACATTGTAAAATATATAAAGCCACCGCATTTTTCTTAAGCCTTTCTTTCTCATCTTGATTCAACTTTTGTTTTGGCTTAATAATGGTGGAACCATTATTTTTGATCCATGTGGAGATAAAAAAACCATCCGCAATAATGTTCCGAAGATCAAAGTCAATTGATTCGATATAAGACTTTGTCCTACTTCTAAATAGAAAAGTCAGTACCATTAAAAATCGGAGGAAAATTAATACAGGCACTTGGTAGACTAGCCATAGCATCTTGCAATAGACAATTGAGTCTCAAAACTACTGCACCTGCCCCGATACCAATTGAAAGTTCAGTTAGGCTAGTCAAATCATCCTAGAGGGGGCTAAACAGGGTAATCACAAAAATTAAATCAATTAGAAAAATTAAATGCGGAAATAAAAGTGGGACAAAATATGATGATATTTTTACGATGTTGACCCTTCCAAATAAGGTTAGTCACACTTAAGGCTCTTGTTTTCTTAGGATTTGAGCTACTCTACTTCTTATTCACTTAAGAAGTTACACACTTGAGTCTCTAACTCGACAAAGATTCTCTTGAACACTTTCAAGATCAACTACTCAATTGTGAGAACCTCTCTCTTGGTCGACCACTCAACTAAGTACCTTAGGTTGAGTCACTCACTTAGTATTGCTCACTTAATACTGATAAGTGCTTTACATATTAGTATTGCTCACTTAATACTGATAAGTGCTTTACATATACATCTTTTCAGGGTTATTTTGCCTCGTTTTCAAGAGAATTTTGTGCTTAATGATGTTGTTTACTCTGCTATTCTCAGTTTATGCTTGTGTGTAGTTGTTTTATGTGCTTTGTAGGATTTTTAGTCTTTTTACCCTGCCTTTGCCCTTTAGTGGCTATGTTTTGACCTCCCTCATGGCCATCCATGTTATGTCTTGCCTGTAGAGCAAAGAGAGAGCAAAAACTTTGATCCAGCACAGATCATGGTAAGACCGTGGTGAATCCCAGGGATCGTGGTATGCTTGTAACTGTTGCCTCTTCATTTTCCCTAAGCTATGTAGCTGACATCAAGTGAAATTTTCTATAAATAGTGATGTTCAGCAGCGAAGGAAGAGCTTTCCAAAGCATCCTAAGCAAGCAAGCAAGTAGAATTAGCCTAGTTTAGTTTAGTTTAGTTTCTCTCAAATTTTATTCTCTGTTTAGTTTTGTTTTTGCTTTTGTGTGAGTTTTGAGTGTGAGAGTTTTTGATCTGGAGGCGGTTCTAAAGCCCTTGTTGAAGGCCATCTCAGTCAAGTCCCTTCCGCTCAAGATTTCACCGATTTTTTTAGTAAGTTTATCTTTTATCATGTCTGCGTAGCTTCCTTGGTCTAGGAATTTAGTAGTCTGTGGAATTATTATTGGATCATGTTTTGATTTAAAGAATTGTGCTTATTTCCATGATTGGTTTGATTTCGTTCTATCAAGTGTTTGATATGTTGTGGGTTTATTTTTGGCCAAAATTTACTTGCACACTTGAAACAATCGAGTGAAAACATTCGAAAGATGACATTTGGTTGTTGGACTGCTTGAATAGACTTAGCATAACTTCGTCTTGAAAGAGAGATTTATATGTTAAGAGGGCTAGTAAGTAATTAGTTTGAAAGAATGACGTTTGCTTAGTTTATGTGAATTTGATTGATTTCGAAGAATAGATCAAATTTCTTGACAAGATTGCAATTCCTTAGAATTAACCAATTCGAGAATAGCACATGTTTATTCATTTTGATCCAATTCTCTTCCATAACTGTGAAAATTCCTAGACATTTTTCTCTTATTGATTTAGACAAGTTTATTTGCAGTAGTTAATCAAATCCATTTGAAATAGAGTTTTGCTTAGCATATTCTGATAAGACTAGGCTCGATAGATTACTCTAGTCCCTAAGGAATGATATCTTTTATCTATACTACAAACACCCGTGCATTTGTGGCAATGTTGGTCAAGTCTTTGGCGCCGTTATCGGGGACAAAATTGCTTGCTATTGAGTATCATCATACGAACGTGACTAACCATTTTTATTATCTTGTTTTGTTTTGTTTTCTTATTATTTTTCTTCTGTTTATTTTATTGCACTAGTAGTGTTGGTGAAAGTGATTGTAGGAATTTTTCCTAGTTTATGCGAAGTCTGAGTTTGTATGAGCCTGATCCAAAGATTAAGAGGACTTTTTGCTTAAGGAGGAAAAAGCAAAGGATCGAAGAACAAAGGCGCAAGGCAAGAAGGAATTCAAATATGGCGGGTGAAAAAAGAAGGGCCCTTTGTGATTTCGTTACTCCTATAGTCCAAGGGATCGCCTCAAGCATCACTCGGCCTACTGTGGATGCCAACAACTTCGAACTCAGGCCAGCACTTATTTCTATGGTGCAACAATCTCAGTTCGGTGAAACCTCTTTGGAAGACCCGAATCTACACCTCTCGGTCCTTTTAGAGGTGTGCAATATGCTAAAGTTAAATGGAGTCTCCAGTGATGTGATTCACTTGCACTTATTCCCTTTCTCATTGAGGGATAAAGCGAGGGCTTGGTTGCACTCTTTGCTGTCTAGTTACATAACTTCTTGGGATGAGTTGATAAGAGTTTTCCTCACCAAATTCTTCCCTCCAAGCAAGACAGCGAGCTTGAGAAATTAAGTCACCAACTTTCTACAAAAAGAGGATGAAGGGCTCTATAAAGCCTGAGAGCATTTTAAAGATTTACTGCATTTGTGCCTTCATCATGGTCTTCAGTGCTGGATGATTATCTAGGCCTTTTATAATAGTGTGACCCAAGCTGTGAAGTCCGCTATTAATGCAGCGGCAAGAGGAACTTTAATGAGCAAGACCGAGGATGAAGCCTATAACCTTATTGAGGAGATGGCACTTAATAACTTTTAAGGGTCCACTGAACGAGCCTAACCCACACGGGTTGGAGCTAAGCTTGAAGTTGATGCTGTTACTTTACTTTCTGCTAAAGTAGATACCATGACTAAAAGACAAGACCAACTGAATGTTAATGATGTCAACTCTAGTGCCCCTTCCCCTTGTGAGATTTGTAGTACAATTGAGCATATATCTTTGAACTGTTAAGTTGGGAGTCCTTTTTCACAGGACCCCAATAGAGTTAATTATGTTCAAAATTTCAACCTGAGACCGACCAATGACCCTTACTCTAATACCTATAATCCAGGTTGGAAGAATCACCTGAATCTCTCTTATAGGTCGAATCCAAACACTGTGAATATCCCCCCTATGATTGCTAGAGTACCCCTTGCTTTTCAAAGACCCCTATGCCCTTCTTAGATGCCCCAGAATTCAAATTTAGAGCTAATGATGGAAAACATAAATAACATGAGTGCATTAAGCAATTAGCGTCAAAAGTTGATGTGCTTACAACTCATAATAGAATGTTAGAGGTCCAGATTGCCCAGAAAGCTACTTTTTCATCTGCACCCCCAGATAGACTTTTTAGTAAGCCTGAACCCAACCCTCATGAGCATTGTAACTGTATCACCATGAAAAAGGATGAAGAGGACTTAAATAACTCTGAGGAAGTACCAAAGGAAGAGGGTAGAGAGATCACTATGGTTGGTAGTAAGGAGAGCAACTATGGTGGCAAGACTGCCAAATTTGTAGAGAATGACTCTATTCAGATCCCCACCATTTTTCCCCTTAAGCTTCCTGACCCAGATAGTTTTTCTATCCCATGCGTTATAGGAAAGGTAGAAATTGAGAGAGGGCTATGTGATTTAGGTGCAAGCGTCAGCATAATGCCCTACTCTTTGTTTCATAAGCTGCAATGAGGACCGTTACTAGCTGCCCCCTTTTCACTACAGTTGGCTGATGGTTTTGTAACACAGCCCATAGGTAGGTCGGAAGATGTGCCAGTCAGTATAGGAGACATTTGGATGTTAGAAGACTTCATTGTAGTCGATATGCCTAAAACTGATGATGCCCAAATTATACTAGGTATGCCTATTTTGGGAAAGCTGCTTGCCATATTAATGTGAGAAACGATCGTATTTCTTTTGAGGTAGATGGAAGGTTTGCCGTGTTTGGTCATAGCAAGGAGAATGTGATTTCCTCATTCTTCTATATTGGATGCATTACCCCTTTTCTCTGAGTATGATATGGAGGATGTCTTGAATGATGAAGTTCCTCTTGATTCTTAATGAATTTCAAATGACGCCCAAACCAAGGGTGTGTTAGGGTGGAGTTTTCTGCTCCTATGCCACCTAACACACCCGAGGTTGAGGCCCCTATTTCTAATGATGTTTCGGTAAGTGAGTGTTGTAGGTTTGCACAGGTTGTTCACTCTATGCCCCCTTTAGAAGGTTTCAATGCCGATTTTGATGTAGAGGTTGAGCAAGTTGATGATAGCTCATCTGATGGGCCAAGAGAGCGACTTGTTTTGTATGCAGATGGCGCGTTGTGGTATCAAGCTATGAAGACGAAGGACTTGTAGCCAGAATTGTTAAGATGGTACCTTCAACTGAAGAAGTTCGACTTTGTGGTTTGCGATAAGGCTGATCTGGACCAAATCTAGAACAAGGGTCAAGCTCTTGACGTTAGAAGAGCACTTCTTGGGAGGTAACCCAAGCTTTCTTTCTCTTTCCTTTTATGGTTTTGATTTTTTAATAAATTTTAGCTGTTATAGAAAAAAAGAAAAAAAAGAGAGAAAAAATATAAATATATGAATAAAATGTTGGCACTACAGTCAGGAAAACCAGCAATACGACCGTGGGGTGCCAACCCTTAAAAAAATAGAAAAAAAATCGAGTAGCAGCAGACCCCACGGATCGTCCGTGGTGAGCCCTATGGTCCGTGGTGGGCTGCTATAGGCCGCAGTCTAGGTTTTTGACTGCGGTGCTGTTTCCCTTTCCCTGCATTTCACCTCCTTCACTCGACACTTTCTCTCTCTTCCTCATCTCTCTCTAAAACCTCCATAACCAACACCTTCAATCTCCCTCAAATCTTCTCCATTTTTCTTCATTTTCACACCAAATTACTTCCTTTCACTTAATCTCCCCATTTCATCCATAAATTCTCATCTCTTTTCTTCTTCTTCTTCTTCAAAATTCATTTCACCCTCATTCATCCACCATGCTCATCCTTTTCTCTCTCTAATTCTTCATATTTTTACTTATTTTCTTCAATTTTCTAGGTTTTTGTTCCTATTTTTGGTTTTAGTTTTGTTTTTGGTTAGGTTTTGTAACCATGGCACCAAACAAAAGGAAAAGGAGCACCAAGGAGGTTGGTTCATCAAGTCAAGCACCACCCTGACCTCAAAGGACATCCAGAATGTCAACCAATGCATGTGCTAGAGGTAACATTCTTCACCTTCTTAGTTTGACTCATCCTGATCATGTTGCTTGGTATAATTGTTTGAATGAACGTGTAGTAGCAGCAACTAGATACTATGATGAGGATTTGTTAGTCCGATTAGAAATATGGGATGATATTTGTTGGTTGTTTGCTAGAGGTGGTATGAGCCACTTTTTAGAACTCAAAGAGCATACATATAGGGACCTGACCTTAGAATTTCTAAGTACACTCTATATTGAGGTCACTAGAGTGCCTCAAGGTTAAGATAGATATACATCGTTTTATTTGCAGGGTCAATTGTATAAACTGAACTTAGATACCTTTAATACTATTTTCGATTTTCCACGTAGCATGGATATACAAAGTCTCCAAGTCCCCCACAAATTCAACCTGAATGCATTTTGGGATGAACTTTTAGGGAGTATTAGGTACAGCACCAGTTCATCGAAATGCCCGCATATTAGGAACCTCTGCATTAGAGCAGCTCAGCATATCCTTGCTTGTTCTCTGTGTGCTTGGGATGATAGTTTGAATGTCCTAAGACTTTTTGAGTTGCACTTTGTATACTGTATGCTTGACTGTGTCCAACTTGACAAAGCTTCATTCTTAGCTAGACAATTGCATAGTGTTACTATTAGCACTAAAGGTAAGATAGTCATTGGTGGGATAATAACTACTATTGCTAGATTCATGGATGTTGAGCACAGTCCTGAGGATAGAGTTTCTGGGTTTGCGCGGCTTGATCAAGCTGCTTTTGAGATTATGAACTTTTGCAAAGTTGAGGCTGGCCGTTTGTGTTGGATTTACCTAGGGACCGAGTTTTACCTTTTCCTAATGCCGATCGTACTACTTTGCTTCACCAAGGTAACCTTTATTGGGTACCTGGTGATGACGAGGTTGTTCAACCTGTACCTTACCAACGCGCCCCTCACTCTAGTCAAGCAGGACCTAGTTCTTCCTCTTAACTGCCCCCACTTGAGTATTCTAATATCAAAGACACCCTTAGGTCCATTCAAGAGGAGCAAGTTTCCCTCCGAGCCTTTGTAGCTTTAGAGAGTGCCAATCTTCGGGGCTTTGTCCAAGGGCGCCACAATGAGCTTCGTGGGTTGCTTGCTTCCTAGACCCAATATTTCTAAGACTATAGGGCATGTCTAGAGAACTGGCGAGATTTGCATATCTCCTATGGACAACCACCCCATCCTCCTCCACCTCTTGCTCTCTGATTTTTATTTTTGCTACTCGCCTTTCCTTTTTATTATGACGTGCACATATTGAGGGCAATGTGTGATTCAAGTATGGGGGAGTTAGTCAGTATATTTGGCATTTGATGGCTGTTTTTGTTCGGTGTGTTTGTTTTTTTTTTTTTTGCTCTGTATATATTTTTTGTGGTAGTTTTTATAGTTTTTGTTGTTTTAGTAGTGCATTTAGTTTTCTTCTAGGTTACATTTTAGTTTCTTTTTTTATTAGTTTCTTTTGCATTTTTTTTTGTATTATTTGCACAAAAAACGAAAACGAAAACAAAAAAAACAAAAACAAAAACAACAAAAATAATAAAAAAATTCCTCTGATGATGATCTTTATAGATTTGGTAGCTTTCTTTTGTTAGTTTGATCCTTTGATTCACCCAGATTGTGCATAAAAGTTTACAAATGAATTTTTGAACTGAATTCCATGTTTTGACCTCATGTTAAATGCGAATTAATTTTCCCCATGAGTCTTTACATGAAATTTTGGCAGCTAGTAAGCTAGTTTTGACTGTGGTAGATGCCTCGTGAGACTTTGAGCTTTTAGAGACTATTTATCATTATTAGTCTCATATTTTCTTTCATGTGTGACTCTTCTTTGGCGTCATTTCTCTAGAACTTGCCTTAATTCTCATTCAAAATCACATTTCGCATATGCATTAAGGCAATATGATTGAGGCGTTTTTCTTTCTTTGATTAATTTGAAACCCACGGCCAAATAGCCACCCTTGTTGTGTATTGTATCCACTGTTAGCCCATTTGAGTCTACAATCATTTTTCTTGATCTAAACCACCTACTTTTAGCCCATGGCCAAATACTTATCTTACCCTTAAGGCAAGGCTAGTGGAGCATTATTCTTTTGCATCAAGTTTGATAGGACATTAGGAAGGTGTATTGTTATTCTCTTTAGTGAATTTTGGCTGTTTGGTGCAGGAATGAAAACATTTGATAAATCCCTTATTTTATTGTGTAAAGTTTAGAGAAGAGTTCGATTTTAAAGTTCGTTATGGAATTCCCTAGGCCATTCCTCTTTGGAAAAAAAAGAAAAAAAGGGAAAAAAAAGAGAATTGAACCAAAAAAAGAAAAAAAAAATTCGACGAAAGTGATTAGCCTCGGTGGGAATGTAAGGTATTTGTGATTTTCGACTCAATCTCTTTTTGTTTGGGATTTATTTTGTTGATAAGTTGATATGGTTCCAGATGGATGTAGTATGATGGATTGAAATTGTTTAAGCTCTTAGTCTATGCCTTTTAGCTCCTTATTTCCAAAAACATTTGTTCCCCTCTTACCTTTACCCTAAGCCACGTTACATCCCTATGAAAGTCCTCATGATTGTGTAGTATATTTGCATTTTAGTGGTAGCGAATTTGAAAATCTTGTCAAACCTAGGGTAGATTTGTGTCCAAGAAATAAGAATTTAGAGAACCTTTATATATATACACATTGTCAAACACATGAGTCTTGAGTGCCACATAACTATAGTGAGATTCTGCCGGCCTTGCTAGTCTTACTCATTTCATATGCTAGAATGATTGTATTTGACAATTTGGCGGACGATTGATTCAAGTTTTGCATTGTAGTATATAAAAAGTTTTTGAAATTTCATTCCCTATTATGTTTGTTAATAATATTTTTACATCTTTTTGGGCAACCTTTGGATTATTAATCCTTGCATTGCCTGAGGACAACCAACAGTTTAAGCATGGGGTAGTTTGATAAGCACTTTATATGTACATCTTTTTAGGGCTATTTTGTCTCGTTTTTAGGAGAATTTTGTGTTTAATGATGTTATTTACTCTCTTATTCTCGATTTATGCTTGGGTGTAGTTATTTTTCATGTGTTTTGCATGACTTTGAGTCTTTTTACCTAGCATTTTCCCTTTAATGGATGTATTTTGACCTCTCCCACGATGATCGATGTCATGCCATGACTGTAGTGCAAAGAAAGAGCAAAAATCTGGATCCAGCACAGATCACGGCCAGACCGTGGTGAACCCCACGGACCGTGGTATGCGTGTAACTGGTGCCTCTTCGTTTTCCCTCAGCTATGTGGCTGAGATCAACCGGAATTTTCTATAAATAGTGATGTTTAGCAGTGAAGGAAGAGCACTCCAAAGAATCCTAAGCCAGAAAGCAAGTAGAATTAGCCTAGTTTAGTTTAGTTTCTCTCAAATTTTGTTCTTCGTTTAGTTTTGTTTTTGCTTTTGTGTGAGTTTTGAGTGTGAGAGCTTTCGATCCTGAGGGGGTTCTGAAGCCCTTGGTGAAGGCCATCTCAATCAAGTCCCTTCCTCTCAAGATTTTGCCCATTTTTTTGGTTAATTTATCTTTTATCATGTGTGAGTAGTTTTCTTAGGCTAGGAATTTAGTAGTCTGTGGAATTGTTATTAGATTGTGTTTGGATTGAAAGAATTGTGCTTATTTTCATGATTGGTTTGATTTCGTTCTATCAAGTGTTTGATATGTTGTGGGTTCATTTTTGGCCAAAATTTACTTGCACACTTGAAACAATCGAGTGAACATTCGAAAGACGACATTTGGTTGTTGGACTGCTTGAATAGACTTAGCATAACTTTGTCTTGAAAGAGAGATTTATATGTTAAGAGGACTAGTAAGTAATCGAATATATTAAACTTGGATTAAGTCAAATTAATTTGAAAGAATGACATTTGCTTAGTTTAGGTAAATTTGATTGATTTTGAAAGAATAGACCAAGTTTCTTGACAAGATTGCAATTCCTCGGAATTAACCAATTAAAGAATAGCACATGTTTATTCATTTT
Organism: Carnegiea gigantea; assembly: GCA_029747015.1. NCBI lineage: Eukaryota > Viridiplantae > Streptophyta > Magnoliopsida > Caryophyllales > Cactaceae > Carnegiea > Carnegiea gigantea. Next base: position 138,851 of record JAKOGI010001130.1, read on the forward strand.
GATCCCATGCTTTTCCATAACTGCAAAAATTCCTAGATGTTTTTCTCTTATTGATTTAGACAAGTTTATTTGCAGTAGCTATTCGAATCCATTTGAAATAGAGTTTTTCTTAGCATATGCTGATAAGACTAGGCTCAATAGATTATTTTAGTCCCTGATGAATGATATCATTTATTTATACTAACCCATGTGCTTGCAGTAGTGGTGGTCAAATACTTAGCTATCCAAGCAAGTTCTCTCCACTCACTTATTATAGCAATCCCATACAAGAAGTTATCGTCACAAGATGAGTACAAGTAATGATCAAACCAATGTGTAAGTTCTAGCTGAAAGTATTATCTCGATTTTTTTCTTCTCTTGTATTTGCAAGTGTAGCTTGTGATTTCTCAATTAGTCTTATGCCTTGGACTTTCTTTAACTCCTTATATATATAGGCAAAAATGACCAACTAGTTATTATGCTGCAATTTCTTAATCATGGCAACCTTTGATTTACTTGAATTAAATCTTCTGTTTTCAAAGCCTTGAACTTCCTTTCGAAGTCTTGGAGCCATGCTTTATTTGCCACACAAATAAATCTGCATCCGTATTCCCAAGATGGTAATAATATCACATGTAATATATTCAAAATGATCCTCGATTTGGACTTTAAGATTCAAATTCAAATTCAAGCGTTGTTAACCAAGGAACTATATTAAAGATTTTATCATCATATCAATTATTGATTGTCACAATATTCTCCTCAATCAATCAAAGGATATTTCATGGATAACCTAATATTTTTCCAACGTCAATCGCATACATCATATAAAATCTATATGATGCTCTATCATATACTATCTTCAAGTAAACTGCGTAATATATTTGGCCAATCAAGTGTAAGGTCAATATTATGTCATATCAATTACGAAAGTCCTTGATAAAATAATCCTCATCAACAAATATATAAGATATTTCTCATGAGATTTTATCTCAATTTTTTCACTATCCAATATTAATCATAAGATAACATTCATATCATATGCAATCAAATCAATTAGCCTAAGTCACATCCATAATCATATCAACCCAAAATATGATATCTAAATCATGTCATAAAAAGCTTCACATAATCTCTAGCATTATGAGAACATATAAATCAAGATCATCATGCCATCATACATCACATTTTCTTTTATTAGAATTTCTCCACAAATTATATCCACAATGCCATATAATTTCCAAGGTTGCAAGACTCAATTAACACATGTAACTTATCATATAAATGTTACTCCACAATATATATCAAACTCACAAGTTGGTTAAAAACATGTATTTCAATACTAGTAAAAAATATATCAGACTGGCCATAAATATTATATATAAAATAGGATAATAATATGTAAAATATAGTCACTTCCTCATATATAATACTAATAATATTGTTTGTTATCATCAAAATCAATACGTGACTCTCGGAGTTAACATATTGATTTCAAGAAGAACTCATCTTCAAAATCATTGAAAAAATTTAGGAATTAGAAATCAAAACTTAATGCCTTCACAAGCTTAAACACTAATTAGTCAAAGATAAAGTTTCTGAATCAAGAATACAATTTTTTCGCCTAAAATAATTAATAGAAACATATGAAGGATAAGGATAAAATATCTCAAAACCTGTAAGAGTCAAAGAATTAAAACAAGAAGTCAACCAACCCAAAGCTAAAGTTAAAGAATTAAGAATCAAATGCGGAAAATCTCCTTGAGGAAACAAATTCAATCCTTACTTCTCAACTTCAAGACCTTTAGAATCGAGCTGCTTCACTTCAACCTTTAAAAGCCCCTAATCAATCCTCAGCTTCCTCTCCTAATTCAGTCCAGATGACCAAAATCATGGAGCATTCCTTTCAGTTATTAATTGTGTTGATTTTCAAAAATGGTATGGTTATATTACTATTATAGTTAAAGGTTTCAAACTTCATTCCATTGCTCCTTTAGGCGGCGGCTCTTATATGAATCATACTCAAGAAGGATTAATTTCTTCAAAATATTTTGAGAAAACTAAAGAGAAAATGGCTAGTGCTACTAGATCCAAGCGTCAAATTAATTACAAACCTTCAAATGCTTATACTTACAACAATGAATATTGTTCAAAAATATTTTTATACTTGTCAAAAAGAAAAAAAAAAAGTTATTCTTGGAACTCCCTTGCTTACTCATAATCCTTTTACTGTCGATTCCAAAGGGCAGCCCGGTGCACAAGCATCCCGCGTTCACACAGGGTCCAGGGTCCAAAGGAATTTATTCAAATATTCTTAGAAAGGAAATTAGATTTGAATTTGCTTCTCCTATACAAAATAAAGATATCGCAGGTATTCAAAAATCTTCAATCTCAAAAATTATCTCTACTAAAGAGAAACAAATAGCTTTTCTTCAAATAGAAATTGCCCAAGCTGGTATTCAACAACAACTTGTTATACAAAGAATCCAACACAAGATACAAAAAATAAAGAAATTATTTCAAGAATATGTCTATGCTAATGTCCTAAATGCGTTTTGGGATAGAAAGCAACATGTGTAGAATTACCATATGAAAAAGATTTGATGAAAGCAATATTCCAACCAAAGCATGTCCTAATCAAATGAATAAAGAAATTTAGAATTTTGCAAAAAGGAGATTCAATCTTTACTAGGAAAAAGGCTTATCATACCCTCCAAATCCCATTGGAGTTATGCAGCCTTCTATGTTTACAGTCAAGCAGAAAGGAATGTGGTCTTCCTAGATTAGTCATAAATTATAAACCACTCAACAACATTCTTCAATGGATGATATCTGACCCCCAACAAAAAAGGATTTATCATGAAGATCATATGATGCAAAAATATTTTCAAAATTTAATATGAAACTTGGCTTCAGTCTGGCTTCTGGAAAAATCGAACCACTGAAAAGATAGATATAAAACTGCATTTGCAGTTCCATTCGGACTCAAAAATGCTCCTTCTAAATTTCAACATGTTGGGAATGATATATTCAATGATTATTCTAAATTTTCAATAGTTTATATTGACGATCTTCTTATTTATTAAAAAAGTTTAGATCAACATTTCAAGCATCTAAAAATATTTTTCAATGCCATTAAAAGAAATGGTTTAGTTGTTTCTGCTTTGAAGATGAAATTGTTTCAAACTAAAATTTAGTTTTTAGGCTATGACATTTTTAATGGTACTGTTAAACCCATTCAATGCTCCATTGAATTTGCAGACAAATTTCCAGTTGAAATCACAGATAAAAATCAACTATAAAGACTCTTTGATTGCTTGAATTATGTTGTAAAATTTTTCCCCAAAATTAGGAAAATTGGCAAACCATTATTTAAAAGACTTAAGAAAAATCCTTCAGCATGGTCTCACAAGCATACTCAAATAGTTAATTACATCAAGAGTAAAGTTAAATCTCTCCCATGTCCTAGCATACTAAATCCACATGCATTCATGATAGTTGAAATCGATGTATTAGATACAAGTCTTGGGGGAATTCTTGAGCAATATCTAATGCAGTAACATGCACTTGAATTTCCAATACTCAAGTGTCGCAATAGAAAAACCAAATAGGAGCTGTTAAATTTTAACAAGCTTGTTAGATTTCAGCCATTCAAAAATAGCCGTCGGTAACTGTTCAGGAATAGTTTACTATTCGTATTCCTAAAGATTGTTTATATTACTTTAATAATCATTTGTTACTAAAGCTTTATTATTATTTAATCAAATTTTACTACTAATATCAAAATGAAAACTTATACTCAGGTCTGTCCACAGCTGGTATCAGAGCCAAGTATCTACTCAAGTTTTACTTAAGAGTCTACTCAACATTACCATCATACATCTAGGCTACATACCTTAGATTAGGTGAAGGATTAATCAATTATCCTAAAGATGACTAATTAACTTTAATGGTATATAAATATCCTCATGAAAGACTTAGATAAGTTGATCATTTGGCATGAAAAATGTGTTGCTCAGCAACGTTCGTTAGCCTCTAGAGTCCTTAGGCCGCATTGATAAGTACATTGGCCAACCTGACAATTGGTGGTCCTAGCTGTATAGGGTTAGAATGAAGGTGGTCCTGAGATGGTTCTTCAGTGCATTGTTAGATAATTAGTGAGTCTTTATCTTGAATAAGTATATTTAGGTACCATTTCGTGTTGAATTTCGTTAGTTTAATTAATTATCCTTAGACTAAACATCTGATCATCATGACATCATCATTATCATTAGCTAGCTCTCTTTTACATTAAAGCATGACGTCTAATGAAAGTTTTGCAATTAAAAGGAAACTATTTCAAGCAAAATGATTTCTCTTAATCCATTAAAACAACCTTTTCTAATAATCAAACTTCCCAGGAGAAAATTTCTTTTGAGGTAAACAAAATCAACTTTGTAGATAATAGAGTCTATCTTAATAAAGATTTTTTTCAAAATTATAATCAACCATATAGAGAATGATTCTTTTCTTATTTTCCCAAAGATATGCGAAAATTATTCAAAACTATTTATTACAATTAATTAACCAAAAATTGAAGAAAATATACCTTTCTTTATGAATAACTTTCTTTCAAAACTTCAACTTGCTATTCCTAATTGCCATAAATTCCTCGGTGCCACTACGCGATGTTTTATGACGTAATCTTCTCATAAAAGAAACAACAGCTCCCATTCATCCTTCATCTTTATTTTCAAAGCAGGAAAGTTAGAAAACTTTTTCAAAAGAAATATTTTGTACGGATAGGGCGTCCTGTAATAATCAACCTGAAAGCTCATATTCTGAATCTAGCATATCAAATGATTCAAATCTCATTCAAACCATTGAAGATAATTTTAATAAAACTCAAATCAATAAATTAGTTGCGTAGAACAATAGATGGAAGACTAGAAATCTGATTCAGCCATATTATTCTAGACCTACCCCTCTAGATCTTCAACTTGAAACCAATAAATCATTAATTCAATACAGCTGTATATGATGGAAATACTATTTATAAGTGGAAGACAGACGGAAAGTCAGAAAATGAAATTACCAATACTCTTGAAGAAATGTATATTTGTGCAACTTCATATATTGGAAAGGAAGTCTCTGGGGAAGATGCGGCCAAACTCCTTACTTCTGGGTTTACAGGTCAATTCACAAATTGATGGGATAATATTCTTATTGAACATGATAGAATGAATATCTTGCACCATTAGATTTAAAATTGAATAAAAACCCTTCCAGATCCACAAACTTCTGAGGTCAAGCCAATAACTATATATAAGTCTGATGTGGTATCTTATTTGCACCACAGTCATGTAGTTCATAGGAAATACTAAAGAAGTGACCACTTCCCATTTAGAAATAATTCATAATCTTAGAAGCCTAAGTCTAATTGATTACAAATGGTATAAAGATACTTACCTATGTCTGGCAAAGAAACGATATTGATGAAAATTATTGGAAAGAAAAATTCATTTTTGGATTACCTACTTTATTTTCTAAAAGAATTAGGCAAACATTAAGAGATCATTGTGAGGCACCAGAAATTTCATGGCATAATTTAACTTATGGCCACTTATTTAGCTTTATCAAAAAAGAAAGAAGCTGTTTGTACTAAATTAAGAATTCAAAATAAATATCAATCTGAAAAGAAATTATTGCAAAACGAACTCAGATTATTTAGTGCACATCTTGGTTATCCAAAATTAGAAACTCCTTCATGTAAATAGGAAAAACTTATTAAAAAATCTTTAGAAAATTATCCTAAAAAATATGAAACTAAAAATACCTACTATCAAAGACCCAAGAAAGTCTCCAAAGGTAACCTGTCCATTAAAAAGAAAATTATACCAAGGCCTTCTCAAAAATAAATGGTCACTTGGTATAAGTATCGTCAAATAGGGTACAAAGCCAATGAATGTCCTTTAAAAGAAAAAAAATATGCAACTTGAAGATAAAAAACTTCAAGAAATAGTGCTTTCCCTTTTAATTCATGACAATTCTGAGGAAGCTCTTTGTAAAATTCAAAATTTTGATCCCTGCCATTCTAACTCTTCAGACAGAGAGGTTACTATATGTCCCGACCATTGCAATGTTATCACAAAATATTGATCTCAAGAACTGCTCTTTGAAATCACTGAAAAAAATTAAGGAACCAAAAATCAAAACTCAATGCCTTCATAATCTTGAAAACATATTACTCAATGATAAAGTTTCCGAATCAAGAATATAACCTTTTAGACTAAAACAAGTAATAGAAACCTGTGAGGGATATGGATCAAGTCCCTTAAAACCTGCAACAGTCAAATAATTAAAACAAAAAGTCAATCAACTCAAAGCTGAACTTAAAGAATTAAGAAATTAAATTAAAATAAAAAATCTCCTTGAGGAAACAAATTCAATCCTTCTTTCTCAACTTGAAGACCTTGAGAATCGAGTTGCTTCACTCAAACCTTCAAAACCCCCTAATCAATCCTCACCTTCTTCCCTTAATTTAATCCAGACTATCAAAATCATGAAGCATTCCTTTTAGTTACTAATCGTATTGATTTTTAAAAATGGTATATTTATATTACTATTGTAGTTAAAGATTTCAAACTTCATTCCATCACTACACTAGACAATGTTGTTGATATGAATTGTATTCAAGAAGGATTAATTTCTTCAAAATGTTTTAAGAAAACTAACGAAAAAATGACTACTGCTGCTTGATCCAAGCTTCTAATTAGTTATTGATAACTCGTTAAAGTCTACTCTATTTTGAGGTCGTTTCGCACCATTTTTAGGAAAAATTATGTGTTTTATGGTATATTAAGCACCCCTTTCTCGGTTTTACACTTGGTAAGGTTGTTTTTTGCATTTTGCAGTTTTTTGGACCATCTTACCCTACAATTAAATGTAATTGACTGTAACTTGACTCCCCATGGACACCCCCAATTCACTATGCCCGTGAAAGGAAGAAAGAATAGAAGAGTATCGAGATAGAGTTCACCACGGACTGTACATTTTGTACCACAATTGCAAGCCTGTTTGTTTTCCTTCATCGTGTGGCTGAGGCTGATCGAGTTCTTCTTTATATGGGAACATTTTTGCAGTAACAGAACGCACACAGTAGAAAAGAGAACTCCTTCTCCCTAGTTTTTTCAGTCTTTTCCATTTTTCTAGGTTTAGTTTAGATTTCTAGTTTTTGAATGTGAGTGTTGAAGAAGTGCTTGCTATTTTAGAGCCCTTGCAAAGCAGGGAAACCCTTGAAGGATCTCTAATTGCGCTAAGTTTTCTTCTCTCAAGCTCTATTTAGTTTTGTTAGAGTACTTTTCTCAATCTAGGTGTTATTAGCCAAGCATTGATGCTGGAATCTCTCATCTTTATTTAGTTGTTCTTGTTCTTGATTGGAATTGGTTGAATTCTGTCATATGTGTGAAATTATTGTGATTGAATTTTAGCCAAATTCATTTGTAATTCTGAATAGTTAAGTGAAGGATTGAAAGGTGAAACTTGCTGCTTGATGTCTTAGCGGTACTTGAAAGAGATTTGCTTGTTAAGAGGACCCCTTTAGTGATCAAAAATCTATAATTTAGACTAAACAAGGACATTTGAAAGAATGATTGGTTAGTTTAGGTAATTCAGTTTATTTCAAAAGAATATTGAATTCTAAATGCAATTGCACCCTTTTTAATCTTCTAATATAGATCCAGTACATTATATATTTCATTGATCCACATCTTTATAGGGTGAAATAAATCCCCAGATGCTTTAAATTGATTGAATTTTCCAATCAGGTCATAGTGTCAAACTCTCCATTGAAATTGCTTGCCTAGCACTTTCATAGGACAAAACTCAATAGATTACAATCAGTCTCTGTGGTAATGATATCTTTAGTAAATTACAATACCGTGCACTTACGCGCATAGGTCAAGTTTTTAGCATCGTTGCCGAGGATCAAATTTGTGGATATTGAGTTAGCGCCTAGAAATTGACTTTGCATTTTGTCTTGTTTTCTTTTACTTTATATTTTTATTTGCATTGATAGTTTTGTAGCTATTTTACATATTTCTCCTTCACATGCAAAGTCCTTTTTCATTTCAATTTGATCTAGAAATCAAAAGGACTTTTCGCAATTTAGCTTGAATAAATTAAGGGTAGAAGAGCAAATACAGAAGGCTCAAGCAGTTTCTACGTCAATGGCAGGAAAAGGAGGTGACCAAAAAAGGACACTTCGGGATTTTGTTACCGTAGGAGTCCAAGGCATTTGCTCAAGCATCAGTTGGCCAACCATAGATGTCTACAATTTTGAGCTCAAACCATCTCTTAAATCAATTGTACAACAATCGCCATTTAGAGGCACCCTCGTTAGAAGATCCAAACTTACAGTTCTCAGTCTTTTTAGAGGTGTATGACACTTTAAAGCTCAACGAAGTTTCTACTAATGCCATTTGCTTGCGCCTATTTCCCTTTTCACTTAGGGATAAGGCAAGGTCGTGGCTTCACTCGTTGCCTCCAGGATATATAATGACATGGGATGAACTTACAAAGTCTTTCTTGCCAGGTTTTTTCCTCCGAGTAAGACGATAAGCCTGCATAATCAAATCACTACTTTCTCACAAAAGGAATATAAGAAGCTCTATAAAGCCTGGGAGTGATTCAAGGATCTTTTACGGTTATGCCCTTATCATGGTCTTCAAAGATGGATGATTGTGCAAATATTTTATAATGGAGTCACCTAGCGATTGAGGTCTACTATTGATGCAGTAGCAGGAGGTACTCTTGTGAACAAAATGGAAGACGAAGCATACAATCTTATAGAAGATATGACCCTTAACAATTTCCAATGGTCGTCTAGGAGAGCCAACCCAAGTGGGTTGGAGGTAAGTTGGAAATTAGATGCTATTTCTATACTTTCTTCTAAAGTTGATGCTATGTCTCAAAAATTAGAGCGCTTGAATATTAGTTCTGCTACTTCAAGTACCCCTTCCCCATCATATGATATATGTGGATTAGTTGATCATTTGACTGTGCATTGTCAATTGGGCAGTGCTTTTGCCCAAGATGTAAGTGATCAGGTCCGCTATGTGAATAACTATCACCCTAGACCAATAAATAACCCTTTCTCTAGCACATATAATCAATGTTGGTGAAATCACCCCAATTTGCCTTATAAGTCTAATGCCCACTCGTGCACCAAATGAATTTTAGACCACCCCCTGGATTTCAAAGACCATCTTATCCTCTACAAGCATCTTAAATATCCACCTTAGAGTCTATGATGAAGAATATGTTTTTGGTACAACAAAAACAAGATGAGTACATTAAAAACAAGATGTCTACATTAAGTAATTGACCACTAAGGTTGATGTGCTTACTACTCACAATAAGATGTTGGAAGCTCAAATAACTCAATAAGCTACATTTTCATCTACACCTCTAGATAGACTGCTTAGTAAACTCGAGTCTATGTTACCTTGAAAGAAGGGGTAGAGGATTCCAAGGACATACAACTTGAGGAGGGTAAAGAGGTGATCATGGTTGAGAGTAAGGAAAGAAATGATGATGGTGTGCCCCCCTAAGATTCCTGATCCAGTAGCTTTCTTATCCCCTATGTCGTAGGAAAAGTAAAGATTGAAAGAGCCCTATATGACCTTAGTGCAAGTGTCAATTTGATGCCCTAGTCTATGTTTCATAAGCTTCATTTGGGACTACTGCAACCAGCAGTCTTTTCATTCCAATTAGCAGATGGTTCTGAAACACGACCTTTGGGTATATTGGAGAATATGCCCATAAAAATATGAGATTTTTGGGTGCTAGAAGACTTTATCATTGCTGATATGACTATGACTGACAATGCCCAAATTATTCTTGGGTAACCCATTTTGGCTACTTCAAGTTGCACTATTGATGTAGGGGGCGGATAACATTTGAAGTAGGGGTTGTTATGCTAAATTTTATTTTATGGATGAGAAAATTGTTTCCCTGATTCTTTCCCACTTGATGCATTTCCCCTTTTTCTTGAAATTGAGATGGAGGATGGTTGGAGTTGTCCTAACCCTTTTGATTCTGATTGGATTTTGAATGAGGATCCTGATCAAGGTTATGTTAAGGTAGAGTTTGCTGTACCTACGCCCTAGCATACCCGAGTTTAAGACCCATGCTTCTAGTGAGCCTTCCATAAGTGATTGTTGCAGGTTCACCCAAGTAGCTCTTTCTTTACCTCCCATAGAAGGAGTCAATTTGCATTTTTGATCTTAGGATTGAATATGATGATAGTGGTCCATCTAATGGAACCTGCTATCAATTTGTTTTGTATGTTGATGGTACGCCTTGGCATAATTTGATGATAAAGAAGGACGTCCAACCTTCGTATCTACTGTGGTTCCTTCAGTTGAAGGACTTCAATTTCGTGGTTCACAACAAAAAGGATGCATATGTTGTAAGGAAGCTTGATGCTCACATTTTCATTGAACCCGAACCAGAATAAAAGAAAGGTTGAGCTCCTGACCTTAAATGAGCTCTTCTTGGGAGGCAACCCAAGTGTTTGTTTTTCTTCTTTTTATGTACCTTTTTTATTGTATTTTATGTTTTGTTATTTAGAACCTTCACTAGATATTAATAAAACTATAAAAAAGGCATGAGGTTTTTTTAGAACCCCTATAAACACCTTGTGGTGATCACCATAGTCCGTGAAGGCTCTAACAAGAAAAAAAGGGAGAAAAGAACCCAAAAAAATAAAAAAACTGGGGACCAGAACTGACCATGGAGGGTTCGTCGCCAAAACCACGGTCCATGGTGAGCGCCGCATCCACGGTCAAGGGTTTTCAAAGCCCCTTTGGCCCTCATTCTTTTCATCTTCTTCCTCAAACTCGACTCTCTCTCTCTCTCTGAAACCTCCATAACCACTTCATATAAAACCTTCAATTTTTCAGCAAAATCCATCAAATTTCTTCCCTTTTCACTTACTTTCCTCAACTTAAGCACATGTTTTCCTTTATTTTTCATTTTCAAGCCCTTTTTCTTTCTCATTTTCCCCATCTCCATACCCACAATTTTCACAACTTTATTTTCGCTTTTACTCGTCTAATTTTCGTTTTTCTTCCTTTTTTCTTCACCATTTACTGTCGTTTTCTCAAACTTTTCATTTTTCTAGCATTGCTTTTGCTTATTTTCTTTTAGTTTGATTTTTCAAGTTTTTTTTTCCCATGCACATTACACAACTATGGCACCAAAAGAAGAAGGCAAGAATCGCACAAGAAGCTGGGATTTCCAGTCAAGTCCCACAAAGAGTACCCCGAAGCTCCAAAACATTAAGCACCATCAGAAACTGACGTCACATTCCGCACCCCCTTGGTTTAACTAATCCTAAACACATTACTAGATAGAATGCTTTGAGTAGTAAACTAGCAGTACCTACTCGATATTATGATAAGGATGTATTGAATCATTTGAGATTATTGGATGATATTTGTTGGTTGTATGCCCAGGGCAAGATGGCTTAATTTTTAGAAACTAGGTATCACACTTATTGGACCTCACACTTGAATTCTTAAGCACATTGCATGTTAGGTAACGAGTGGCCCTCGATATCAAGATTGTACATTTCAATTTTTCTTAATATGGAGTTTTACGAGCTTAATTTAAATGCCTTTAATAGTATATTTGTTTTTCTACCAAGTATGGACCTCCTATTCTGCCATGTCCCTAAGAAATTCAATTCGAATGCTTTTTGGTATGAACTTTCTCGGGTTCATCAGTATGACACTAGTAATTCCAAAGGTACAGTTATTTGAAACCCTTGTATTCGTGCGACCTAATGGTTATTAGCTTATAGTTTGTTTGACAGAGAGGATAGTTCAAATGTGCCTTGCCTGTCTGAATTATATTTTTTGTATAGCATGCTTGAAGGTGGCCGGATTGACCCCGGGTCTTGGACAATTAATTGTATAGTGCAGCCACTAGTTTTGCATATATGATTGTCATTGGGGGCCTCATTACCCCCATTGCTACATTGGTTGGCGTTGAATCGAACCCCAATGATAGAGTCGCAGGCTCGGAGTGGTTGAACTTGGTTGCTTTTGAACAACTGACATTTTTTAAGGTTGATGGTAGGTGTATTTGCCATATGTATCCTGGGAATCGGCTTATGCCTCTCCCAAATGTTGGCCGTACCTCTCTTCTGAACCAGGCCAATCTTTACTTTTTACCCGGTGATAAAGAGTTCGCACGACCTACCCCAGCTCCTCCACCTTCTCACCCTAGGGCTTCTAGTTCATCCCAACCATCCTCCTCTCATGACTATCTTGACCTGCATGCTACCCCTTGGTCAATTCAAGAGGAGCAAGCTTCTCTACAAGCTTATGTAGAAACCGAGCATGTCTCACTCTGGGGGTTTGTTCAGGAGTGGTATGATGAGCTTCGTGAGATGATTGTCTCCCAGAACTAATATTTTCAAGACTGTAGAGCCTACTTAGAGACTCGGTAGGACTGGCATATTTCTCAACCCTACCTTCCTTCTTCTCCTCCTCCATCTTCCCACTTTTTGTTAGAGTTTTATAGTTGCGTTAAGGACAATGTGTTGTCTAAGCATGGAGGAGTTGTTGTAATTGTTTATAGTTGTATATATGTGTTGTGGATGTGTGAAAATTTGTGTGTTTTCTTTTTAAACGTCATGCATTGAAGTTTAGTTTGCATTTTTAGTTGATTATATATTTACATTTCAAGGTTTCTTTCTTCATTTTAGTTTTGTTTTGACAATTTTTAGTTTTTGGTTGCATTTACGCTTAGTAAGAGAAAAACCCAAAAAAAACCAAAGTGATGCAAAAAACAAGAAAAATAAAATCAAAAAAAAGAGGAGCCTATAAATCCTCCAATGATGAGTCTTTAAATTAAGTGGCTTTCTTTTGCTTATTTTGACCTTTTTTGTTGGGCCCATTCGTGAATAAAATGTTTGTTTGTACATTTTCGAACTATGTTGCATGTTTTAACCATCACGTTAGATATGAGTCGATTGCTTAATAATTCTTGGCATGAGTATTTGGCATATGAAATTCAAAGAGCTAGATGTCCTGTGAGATTTTGAGCCTACATAGACTAATTCATTATTTTAGCCATATTTTCTTTCATGTGTGACTCTTCCTAGTTTTCAAGTCTCCAGAACTTCCTTTGACTTTTGTTCAAGATCACATTTAGCATGCACATTTAGGCAACATGATTGAGGCATTGCTCGACTTTATGAGCTACATAAGCCAAATAGCCACCCGTATGTGGATGATTTATTCCTTGCTACCCTTTTGAGCCTTTACGGTGTTTATTGATGAGAACCTGTATCTTGGCCATCCATATATGTCTTACCCTTTTAGCCGAGGGTATAGAAGTTTCATAGTTGATAGGGAGTAGTTTGTGGATAATAACCTTTTATAGATATTGTGGTTTCGTTGGATATGATAAAGGATTCATGCTTTATTTTTCCCTTCAAATTCAATTGAGTTATGTTTTGTGAGTTGCAAGAAAAGTGTTGAAAGTACATAGTTCTCTTTGCCATTATCCTCCTCTTAAGGGGGAAAAAAAGAAAGAGAAAAAAAAACAAAGCACACCAAAGGTTTACAAAAAAAAAAATTGTATATGTTGAACAAAACAACCAAACAGAAAACAAAACAAAGAAGAAAAAAATAAGGAAAAAAAGAAAAAATGATGCAATAAAAGGATTTGACATTGGTTTTTTATTTTTTGGCACTTTTTCTTGTGACATCACTTGGGGATATTGTTGATGTTTTTAAGGAATATATTTTAGTAGGGAGATGATGGTTTATGCTATTAGTCTTTGGCTTTTAGCTCCACAAATCTCAAGATGTTTGTTCCCTCCTTACCTTTACCCATTTGGCCTGTTGCTACCCTTAAAAGTTCTCATAAATGCCTTATGTGTTTTGCGTTATAGTGGTGGTGAATTAGAGAGTCTTATCAAGCTTATGGTTAATTTAGTTCTATGGAATGAGATTTGAGAAAATCACATTTTCAAACACATGAATGATGATTGCCTAATCCCTAAAGTGAGGTTCTATTGGTTCTTCTAAGCTCTACTTATTATAATATGCCGATATGATTGTTCAAGTTGATTTGAGTGATTACTTTAATATTTTGATGAGATTGTTCTTACTTTTTCAAAAATTTTCCTTCTCCTTTCTGTTTGTAAAAGTTTTTCATCACTTTTAGACTAAACTTCATGGATTGATTTGGTAATTGATGTTGCTGGTGATGTCTTCCTAAGGAGATTATTCATATTTCTAGCCTTAGTTTTATAGTTGTTTGGGGACACGCAATGGTTTAAGCATGAGAGAGTTTGATAAATCTTTAAAGCACACTTTATTTTGAGGTCATTTTGTACCATTTTGAGGAAGAATTATATGTTTTATGCTATATTATGCACTCCTTTTCTGGCTTTATGCTCGGCTATGGTTCTTCTCTGTGTTTCGCAGGTTTTTACACCAGTTTACCTCAAAATTAACCATAATTGAGGGTAGCTTGACTCCTTATGGAACCCCCAAGTCACTATGCCCATGGAAGGGAGAAAGAACAGAAGAGTAGCGAGACAGAGCTTACCACGGACTGTCCATGATGAGGCCATAATTGCAAGCCTGTCTGTTTTCCTTCATCGTGTGGCTGAGGTTGATCAAGTTCTTGTTCAAATAGGGCCATTTTTGCAATAGAGAGGGCACACACAGCACAAAAGAGACTCCTTCTCTCTAGTTTTTCTATTCTTTTTGATTTTTCTAAGTTTAGCTCAGATTTCTAGTAGTTTTGAGTGTGAGTGTTGAAGAGGTGCTTGCTATTTTGGAGCCTCTGTGAAGTTGGGAAACCCTTGAAGGATCTCCAATTACCCCAAGTTTTCTTTCCTCAAACTCTAGTTAGTTTTGTTAGTTCAAACATGTGTTAGTATTTTCCCAATCTAGGGATTGTTAGCCAAGTATTGGTGTTGGAATCTCTCATCTTTATTTAGTTATGCTTATTCTTGATTGGGATTGGTTGAACTCTCTCTTGTGTGTGAAATTATCGCAATTGAATTTTGGCCAAATTTATTTGCTGATTCTAAATAGTTAAGTGAAGGACTGAAATGTGAAACTTGCTATTTGATCGACATGATAGGACTTGGCTTAGTAATACTTGAAAGAGATTCTCTTGATCAGAGGACCCCTTTAGCGATCAAAAATCTATGACTTAGACTAAACAAGGACACTTGAAAGAATGATTGGTTAGTTTAGGCTATTCAGTTTAGTGCAAAAAAGGTTGAATTCCAAATGCGATTGCACCCCTTTTAATCTCCCATTATAGATCAAGTACATGATATATTCCATTAATCCACGTCTTTACCAGGTGAAACAAATACCTAAATGTTTTAAATTGATTGAATTTTTCAATTAGGTTATACTGTCAAAATCTCCATTAAAATTGCTTGCTTAGTACTTTCATAGGACAAAACTCAATAGATTATAATTGGTCTCCGTGGGAGCGATATCTTCACTAAACTGCAACACTTGTGCGCTTTTGTGCATAGGTCAGCTACAAGCCTTCAAGTGCTGATACTTACAACAATGAATATTGTTTCAAAAGTATTTTTATACTTGTAAAAAGTCTCAAACAACAAGTTATTCTTAGAACTTCTTTCTTTACACAAATACGTCCTTTTATTGTTGATTTCAAAGGAATTTATTCAAATATTCTTGGAAAGGAAATTAGATTCGAACTTGCTTCTCGTATGAAAAATAAAGATATAGAAGTTCTTTAAGAAGCTTTAATCTAAAAAATTAGCTCTGCTAAAGAAAAATAAGTAACTTTTCTTCAAATAGAAATTGCTCAAGCTAGTATTAAAGAGCAACTTGTTATACCAAGTATCCAACACAAAATGCAAAAAGTCAAGAAATTATTTGAAGAATGTGTCTGTGTTGAGATCCTAAATGCCTTGTGGGGTAGAAAGCAACGTGTGGTAGAATTACCATACGAAAAAGACTTTGATGAAAGAAATATTCCAATGAAAGCACTCCCTATTCAAATGAATAAAAAACGTTTTTGAATGTTGTAAAAAGGAGATTCAATCTTTACTAGACAAAATGGTTATCAGACCCTCTAAATCCCCTTGGAGTTGTCTAATCTTCTATGTCTACAATCAAGTAGAAAAGGAATGTGGTGTTCCTAAATTAGTTATAAATTATTAACCACTCAATAAAGTTCTTCAATGGATAAAATATGTAATCCCCAACAAAAAAAAAATTATTAGGAAGATTATATGATGCAAAAATATTTTAAAATTTTATATCAAACCGCAGCTGGAAAATTCATATTGATGAAAAATATCGATACAAAATTGCATTCAAAGTTCTATTAAGGCACTACGATTGGAATGTGATGTCATTCGTACTCAAAAATGCTCCTCCTAAATTTCAACATATTGTGAATGATATACGCAATGATTATTTTGAATTTTCAATGTTTTATATTGATGATGTTCTTATTTATTCAAAAATTTTGGATCAACATTTCAAGCATCTAAAGACATTTTTTAATGTCATTAAAAGAGATGGTTCAGCTATTTCTGCTCTGAAGTTTTAATTATTTCTAACCATAATTTGATTTTTAGCCCTTGACATTTTTTATGATACTATTAAACCCATTTAACACTCCATTGAATTTGTATACAAATTCTCAATCAAAGATAAAAATCAATTGCAAAGATTCCTTGGTTGTCGCAATTATGTTGTGGATTTTCCTCCTAAATTTAAGGAAATTTGCAAACCATTATTTCAAAGACTTAAGAAAAATCCTTCTGCATGGTCTGCCCAGGATACTCAAATAGTCAAATACATCAAGAGTAGAGTCAAACATCACCCATGTTTTGGCACGCCAAATCCACATGCATTCATAATAGTTGAAATGGATGCGTCAGATAAAGGTTTTAGAGGAATTCTCAAGTAGCGCCTTGATCCAAATCCTGAACAATTAGTAAGGTTCCATGGTGGCACCTGGACTGAACCTCAAGTTCATTATTCAACTATTAAAATTGAAGTTTCACCCATTGTCTTGTGTATTTTAAATTTTAAGTTGATTTATATTGTGAGAAATTCTTATTAAGAATTGATTGCAAAAGTGCAAAAGAAGTTTTACAAAAAGATGCTCAAAATCTTATCTCAAGGCAAATTTTTGCTGGCTGGAATGCAATACTTTTAGTTTTTTAATTTTAATATTTAATTCATTAATGGAGAGAAAAATTCCCTTCCTGACTTCCTCACTCTAGAGTTTCTCGAAAAGAAAGTAACTATGCTTCAATTTCTTTATTGCAAATGTCGTCTACATTCATATCAACCCCCACTCAAAACCTAAATCACATTAAAGACATTCAAGAACCTCTTATATTTTTACCCCAGAGATCATACTGATGACCTTCATATTACTACTCTTGGAGGACCTCGATACAATGAATATGCCATCTTTAGTCACCACGATCAATGGTTCTCTAATTCATGGACTTCTCTTTATGCATATTTAAATATACTCAAGTTCTACATATTTGTTTTGCAAAAATTCTATGATCATTTGGTACTCGTCATAGTACTGACTAGTAGCATTCAAATGAGCTGCTTTCACAGGCAATAAACCACAAAATTATTAGGAGCCCTTTGATCAGTGTATCGCCTACTTTATTTAATGAGTTATTCTTGATGCACATATTTGTCTAGATGATGAGCATTTGTTCTTTTGCACCACAAAATCACATCATTATAATTTCACAGAATATCACATGCCACTGCTACCAACTTCATTCAAGACCATACATGCAGCATTTTATGCGAATATTCAGTGCTCTACCACCAGTAAGGGGACAATATGCAACAGCATGCCCCTAAATTTCCAATACTTGACACCCTTAATAGAAAATTCAAGCAACAACTGTCAAATTTTAACATGTTTTTCAGACGTCAACCATTCAAAAATAGCTACCTACAATTTTTCAAGATCAGTATGCTATTAATATTCGTAAAGATTATTTATGTTATTTTTATAATATTTTGTTAATCAATCTTTATTATTATTTAATCAAGTTTACTACTAATTTCAAAATTAAAAATTGTACATATATGTGTGTGCATATATATATACACACACACACACACACACGTATGCATGTATGTGTGCGTGTGTGCATGCACGTCTGTGTATATATATATATATGCATACATAAACGCATAAATACATACAGACATACATACATACATACAAACATACGTACATACATATACATATATGTATATGTATATGTATATGTATGTATGTACATATATGTATACATATAAATACATACACACACACACACACACACACACACACACACACACACACACACATATATATATATGTATGTATACATACAAACATACATATATATACATATATAGACACACACACACATACACACCCCTGCAGACACAGCTTTGTCAGCTAAGCTACAACTTCCTGTCCAACTGCTTGTGCATATCGACAAGACAAGAATAGATGATCATTTATTTGCTCTGCCTGATTGCACAATGCACATCTACTGTCTTACAATTGGCCCCATTTCTAGCCTTGACTGGAAGTTTGCCTTGTAATAGAACCCAGCTTACAAATGCATGCCTGGGTGTGCCCAACCTGGACCACACCATCCTTGCCCATTTCACTCTATTTGTCATATTTATGCGCCAAAGTTACCCCTATATAATAGAGTAATTACTTGTTTTAGAGTTGTTCCACTGCAATTTTCTAGATGGTGAACTTCCTCATTTAAATTTCTCGTTGACCATGCACAATTTCTTCTAATACTAACAAGCATCAATTGGTGGTAAGCTGCTCAACTATTCCCTATTCTTCAAGTAATTCCCATGTACTCATTTTACCCGTAATGTATTTTTTTTCGTAGCAACTACCCATATTAGGTTTGCTATGCAAGCCATATTCCAACTTTCTAGGTTCTTAAGGCCTATCCCTCAATAGTCCTTGGGGGTATATCTACTTGTCTAGCACGCAAAAGTGCCTTCTTATACTCTTGTAGCCTCTAAGGAAGTTGATGCATATGGTTTTAGTAGGCTGAAAAAGACTGCTAGAAGAAATGCTCAATCCTCAGCTGAGACAATCACCCTAAATAGTTTTTAATTAAGCCCTTATTTAGAATGAAATCCTGGAATTGATTGCCTATGATGCTGAAGGGGGGCCTCATCTCATCATGGATAACATTGTTGGTTGGAATTTGAAGAGGCTTAATTGGGTCAAAAAATGAAGAGGATGTTATCATCTTCTTGATTAAGTATAGAGCTGGACTGGTATATTTGGTTGAGATCAAAGTTAAGTAGAAGAATAAAGGCTATGCATTTCGCAAAATTTTTTAAGGTTGATAATTTCATACTAATAAACACGTACATGCTGGTGGCAGAATTATAATAGCTTGAAAACCAGTAGCTTATCAGATTAAGGCAGTTTTGAGTACTCAATAGCTCATTCATTGCCAAATTTCATAACATTCCAGAAAAAAGACTTTCTTGGTGTCCTTTGTATGTGGATTCAATAAAATCCAACAAAAGAAGCATCTCTAGGATTGCATTGCTTAATTGGCTAGGCAGGTTCCAAGGGCTTAATGCACGATAGGGGATTTCAATGCCATTCAAACTACTGAGGAGAGAATAGGTGGTAGCCATATCCTTAGTAGGGAATTAATGAACTTTCAAGAGTGTATTTCAATAGTAGGCCTAATGGAAATGAGAAGTTTTGGAGCATTTCATAGTTGGAGCATTAAACATATATGGTTAAGGTTAGACAAAGGCATTTAGCAAGATTGTGTGGCACAATGCATTTGATTTTGTACAAACTGAGTATCAAGCTGTGGGATTATGTGACCACACCCCTATGCTTATGTGCTTCTCACAATGTCAAAAACAAAATTCTTCATTCGCATTTTGTGACATGTGGGGAATAGGTCCATCTTTCATAGATTGTATTGAGGCATCTATGGTAAAATATACACTAGGTCAATGCATGTTTAGGATTTCTAGAATACTAAAGAAGTTGAACAAACCTGTGATGCAACTTAATAAATACATATACGATGACATTCATAGTCAACAGGAGGTATGAAGGGCAAAGATGGAGCAGATACAAAAGGAATTGTGCAATCATATCAATAATGCTCAGCTTTAAGACAGGGAAAATGAGGTGAGGAATGAATATTTGCTTTGCTTGCAATCCTCTTTATCCCTAATGCAACGGAAAACTAAGATAGATTGGTCTCACTTTGGAGACTAATGCATTATATATTTCTTTGCTAAGGTCAAGCAAAGAAGGTAGGCTAAACATAGTAGATGGAGGAAGTGTGGAAGGGTTTGACCAAGTGGCCAGTGTCATGCTTGATTTTTAACAAAGAATTACTAGGCAAGCAGATTAAGAATAAAATCAGTATTGATGTGTGCATTATGCAGCTTGGGCCAAGGTTGGCTTTAGATTAGTAACTTAATCTTTGTAAGCCTTTCACTACAAAAGACATCAAACAAGCCATGTTCTCAAAACCAAATATAAAATCACATACTCCTGATGGATTCAATACTAGTTCTTCAAGAAGGCTTGGAGGAAGTGGGGCCCCTGGTGTATGCAGCTATATAAGAGTTTTTCATTTCCAGTAAAATACCATAGTAGTGGAACTCCACCAATATGGTATTGCTTCCTGAAGTGGTAAATCCTTTAGTAGCTATTGATTTCAGACCTATTTTATGTTAATATGTCCTGTATAAATTATTATCTAAAGTCCTATGCTGGAGGCTAAGAAGGTTATTATAGGTGCAGATCAACTAAAGTTAAGGAGCATTTGTTCTTGGTAGAGAGCTGTTGCATAACGTGTTATTATGCCAAGAAATCCTATGAGTGTGTAACAGATGAACAGCACACCAAAATGCATGATGAGCTTTTATATGCAAAAGACCTATGATTCTTTGTAATAGGACTTTTTGCTTGAGCTATCATAGGTTTTGCAGTTCCCTAGTTAGTTTACTAAATAGATTAAGGCAAGCGTTTGCACCACCACTTTCACCCTTAATCTTAATGAGGGCAGTATAGATATTCTGAAGGAGGGAGAGGGCTAAGACAAGGGAACTCTTATCCCTATTACTGTTTGTAATTTGCATGGAGTATCACTCAAGATGTTTGATTATCGCTACTAGGAAAGAGGGCTTCAAATATCATCCCAAATGTTGGAAACTTCAGCTCAGTCACCTTATATTTACTACCGACTTATCTTATTTTGTTCTGCAGACATGAAGTCTGTTAATACCGTAAGGGAGATATTCACTTATGTCTCAGTGACTTCCAAGATGAGAGCTAACTTGCATAAATAACGATTCTTTACAAGATGGGTAGATGACTATCTAAAATAATAGCTGCTATCATGCACTAGGTTCCAAGAGGGATCACTGCCTCTCATATATCATGGTGTCCCCATTACCATAGGTAGGCTATTTGATGGCTACCGTAAAGGCACTGCTATTGTAATACAGATCAAAGTTGTCCCACAGAGACCAGATTGAATTACTAAGTATTCCATAGAAGGATTTACTATGCGAACTCAAAATATGGTTTAGATTATAGTTATCAAACACTAAATAACAAAGTCTAACTTCAAGGGCTAAAAACATGTATGGTTAGCATCACCTAGTGATGTGTCGATCTATCTAACAACCACTTCCCGCCTTGCAGATTGATTTAACGATTGATAAAGCTAGAGAATTCAAAATGTTCTTTCAAAATAATGTGAATTAACTTAATCAAACTAATTACTAATTCTTATTAGACATTAACCAAACCAAGGTTAGGCATATGATTATCTCAAGTCCACTCAACTAATAATCCTTGCTCAAATGATTATTAAATCAAGTCTAATCTTAGTTTTTACAACACCGATCTTCACCTTTCAGTATTTTGATCTAGCATCTAACATGCATGCAAGAAGTTGGCCAGAAATCCCACAATAACGTTCACAGTTCAAGGACTAGATTGAAATAATCAAGTTAGATTCCAAATATAAAATGGTTTAAACTAGCTACATTAACACATCACTTCGGTTTAGCAAACCCCTAGATAAACAAAACAACTTGAACATGATTGAATCAACCAAGTAAACATCTCCACAATCTTAATCTAAACTATGTCAAATCATATATAAAGTCAGTGCATGTTTAGGATTCTCAGATTAAACAAGTTGAAGAAACCAGTGAGGCAGCTTAATAAGGGCCGACACCATGACATTTATAATCAACATGAGCTATGTAGGGCAAAGACGAAGTAGATATAAAAGGTTTTATGGAATGATATCAATAATGCTCTGCTTCAGAATAGGGAAAGGGAGATGAGGAAATGATATTTGCTTGTCTTGTAATTCCCTTTATCCCTAGTACAATAGTAAACTCAGACAGATTGGTCTCACTTTGGAGACCACTGCAATATATTTCTTTTCTAAGGTCAAGCAAAGAAGGTAGGCTAAGTACATCTACACTCTAGACAGAGTACATGGGGGAAGAGTGGAAGGGTTTGATCAAGTGTCTATTGTAATGGTTGATTTTTGACAAAGCATTACTGGGCAAGCTAAGGAAGAATAAAATCAGTATTGATATAGGTGTTGTGTATCTTGGGCCTAGGTTGACTTTAGATCAACAACTTGATCTTCGTAAGCCTTTCACTGCAATAGAAATAAAGCAGGCTGCATTCTCAACACAAAACGTAAAATCATCTGCCCCTCATGGATTCAATAGTGGGTTTTTCAAGTTGGCCTGGGGGTGTGGGGCCCCTGGTGTGTGTAGCTATGCAAGAATTTTTCATTTCTAGTCAAATACCAACAAGCTGCTTCTCCACCAATATCATCTGCTTCTGAAAATGGTAAATCCTTCAGTGGTTATTAATTTCAAACCTATTATTGTAATGTCATTTATATTATCTTATCGAAAGTCCTATATTAGAGGCCAAGAAACTCACTACCTCTGCTAATAAAGTACAATAAATAAACATTTATCCCTCATAGGGACCTATCGCATAATGTGTTATTGTGCCAAGAAATCCTAAGAGTGTATAACAGAAAGAACAGCACACCAAGATGCTTAATGAACATTGATTTCCAAAAGACCTATGATTTTGTGTAGTAGGACTTTTTGCTTGAGCTATCAAAGGCTTATGGTCCCTACTCAATTTACTAAATGGCTTAAGGCAAGTGTATGGACCACCATTTTCGCTCTTAATATTAATGAGGTAAGTATGGATATTTTGAATGAGGGAGAGGGTTTGGATAAGGGAACCCCTTATCCATATTGCTATTTGTGATTTGCATGGAATATATCTCAATTGATTATCGCTACTAGGAAAGAGTGCTTCAAATATCATCCTGAATATGGAAACTTTAGCTTAATCACCCTCTATTTACAAATGATTTGATCTTGTTTTGTCCAGTAAACATGAAGTCTGTCAGTAGCATAAGGGAGACATTCACTTATTTCTCAATGACTTCTAAGATGATAGCTAACTTGCAGAAATCACAATTCTTTACAAGAGGAGTAGATTACTATCCGAAATACTAGCTGTTGTCATGCACTAGGTTCCAAAAGGTATCACTGCCTCTCAAGTATCTTGGTGTCCTAATCACAGTAAGCAGGCTATGTTATTGCTGCCGCAAGTGCACGGGTACTGTAGTATCAATCATGGTCGTTCCACAGAGACTAGATCGAATTACTAAGTACTCCATGAAAGCACTTACTAAGAGGAATTATAATTTGGTTCGGATTATAGTTATCAAAAACTAAATAACAAAGTCTAACCTCAATAGCTAAAAACATCCAGGGGTAGCATCATCCAGTGATGTGTCGATGTGACAAGTCTAACAACCATTTCCAACCTTGCCAATTAATTCAATGGTTTATAATGCTAGACAATTCAAACCGTTCTTTCAAAACGAAGTGAATTAACATGATTAAACTAATTACTAATTCTCATTAGACATTAATCGAAGTAAGTTTAAGGATATGATTATGTCAAGACGACCCAACTCATAATTCTTTCTCAAGTGATTATTAAATCAAATCTAATCCTGGTTTTTTCCATACCAATTTTCACCTTTCAGTACTTCGATCTAGCATCTAACATACATGCAAGAAGTTGGCTAGAAATCCCATAGCAATATTCAGAATACAAGGACTAGATTCAAACATTCAAGCAAGATTCGAAGTGCAAAATGGTTTAAACTAGCAAAATGAACAACATCACTTTGGTTTAGCAAATCCCTAGATAAAGAAAACAACTTGAATATTATTAAAATCAACCAAGTGAACATTTTTACAATCTTAATGTAAACTGTGGTAAACATACACATGGTCAATGAATGGTTAGAATTTCCACAATACTGAAGGAGTTGAAGAAACCCCTTAGGTAGCTTAATAAAGACAGACACTATAACATTCATAATCGGTAGGAGGCATGCATGGAAACGATGGAGCAGATATAAAAGGAATTGTGAAATGATATCAACAATGCTTAGTTTTAGGATAGAGAAAAGGAGATGAGGAATCAGTATTTTCTTATGTTACAATCCTCTTTGTCCCTAATGCAACTCAAAACTAAGACAGATTGGTCTCAGTTTTGAGACCAACGTACTATGTATTTCTTTACTAAAGTTAAGCAAAGAAGGTAGGGTAAGTACATATAACTATAAATGTGACAAATAGGGGAAAAGTGGAAGTGCTTAATCTGGTGGTTGCTATTATGATTGATTTTTTTCCAAAGCATTACTAGGCAAGTAGAGAATAAAATCAGCGTTGACGTGGGTGTTGTGTAGCTTGGGCCTAGGTTGATTTTAGATCAACAACATGATTTTTGTAATCCTTTCACTGTAAACCTTTCACTGTAAAAGAAATCGAACAAGCTATGTTCTCCATGCCAAATGTAAAACTGCATGGTCCTTATGGATTTAATAGTAGGTTCTTTAAGCTGGCTTGAGGGGAAGTTGGGCCCCTAATATGTGCAGCTATGCAAGAATTTTCTATTTCTGGTCAGATGTCCATGAGTTAGAACTCCACTAATATGGTATTGCTTTCTAAAGTGGTAAATCCTTTAGTAGTTAGTGATTTCAAACCTATTTCATGTTGCAATGTCCTTTATAAATGCTTATCCAAAGTTCTATGTTGGAGGCTAAGAAACTTACTGCATGTGTTGATCGACTAAAGTCAATGAGCATTTGTTCCTGCCAGGGAACTACTGTATAATATGTTATTATGCCAAGAAATCATCAGAGTGTATAGTAGAAAGAACAACACACTAAGATATGTGATGAACATTGATTTACCAAAGACTTATGATTTTGTGCAGTAGCACTCTTTGGTTAAGGCTTTAGAGGCTTTGCAGTTTCCTAGTGAGTTATTAAATGGATTAAGGCAAGTGTCTACACCATCACTTTCACTCTTAATCTTAGTGAGGGCAATATGGGTATTTTGAAGGAGGGAGACGACTGAGATAAGGGAATCCCTTATACGTATTACTATTTGTGATTTATATGGAGTACCTCTCAAGCTGTTTGATTATCCCTACTAGGAAAGAGAGCTTCAAGTATCATCCCGGATGTGGGAAACTTCAGCTAAATCCCCTTGTATTTGCAAATGATTTTATTGTGTTTTGTTCAGCAAAAATGAAGTCTGTCAATAGCATAAGGGAGACATTCACTTATTTCTCAATGACTTCTGAGATAAGAGCAAACTTGCAGAAATCATAATTCTTTGCAGAGGGGTAGATTACTATTTGAAATAAACGGTGCTGTCATATATTGGATTCCAAGAGGGATCACCATCTCTCTAGTATCTTGGTGACCTCATCACAGTAGGTGGGCTCTCCGATCGCACCCGCAAGTGCACGGGTGTTGTATTATAGACCAAGGTCATCCCACAGAGAGTCGACTGAATTACTGAGTACATAATTAAAGGCTTTCCTAAGTGGAATCAAGATTCAGTTTGGATTATAGTTATCAACATTAAATAACAAAGTCTAACTACAATGGCTAAAAACATCTAGGGGTGGCATCACCGAGGAATGTGCCGATCTAGCAACTTCAGCAACCACTTCCCACT
>JAKOGI010001130.1:170000-187500 GCA_029747015.1 Carnegiea gigantea
AGGCCAGCTCCTTAGCAGATCCTGGTGTTTTTTGATAGTTTTCGGCCAGCTTTGGGCTGCCTCTAACTCCCTCCGACACCCTAGCACCACTAGCGACGATCCTCCATCCTCAAAACCACCAAATATCACCCCCATCTCCATTCTTTTTAAGCTCAAAGTGGGTAATGCTAAGCTTGTTCCTTTGGATTTTAGATTTTTATTCTTGTTTATGTTGATTTGAGTTTTGATCATGTTCTTTGGATGAAGACAAGAGTAATTTTGATGTTGTTAATTGTTGATTGAGTTTGGATCATGCTAGGGTTTAGGGTTATTCATGAGCATGCAAGCTTAAGGTTGGAAGTATGTGTTTCTTGGATTGTTTGTATTTGATTTAGTGCTTTAATCTCTAATAATGTTTATGACGGTATTTTTGGTGATCATGGATGAGATGAAAAGGAAGTAAGTTGGCCAAAAGTTAGGGTTTGAATGATTATGCAAGGTTTAGCTTTCCTTTAATAGCAAGCATGTTATTTGTGTATAGTTGATTGAGAAATGAATCATTGATGTATATGATTATGAAGTGAAATTGAGTATCATGGCTTTGACTTTATCATATGATATTAAAGAGTGATTTTAGAAGGGAATTTGTGTTAAAAGAGAAAAGAAAGCAACGACCGTGAGGGTTGAAAAATGACAGAATATCGAGCAAGCTTTGTCAATAAACTATTAATGATCGGCCTACCAAACATTATTATTTTAGGTGGGTAGATAGAGCAATGAGTCATCTTTTAAATGGATTTGGAATTGCCTTAATCCAAGGTCTGTCGAAAAAGTTATGGCTATTTTACTAGAATAGCACCGGTCAAACCAAGACTGACACACTTGTGTTCTACCTCCATTTTGGGAACCTTATTGTGGGAATCATGTTTTATGCTATGAATAAAAGTTTTTTGGGGCTTCATAATCTTTCTATATTGAAGAATTATGTCTTAAATGGAGATCAAGAGATTAGGTTATGAGTCATTTACTTTAACCTCTTTTACGTATTACTTTTCTTTTACTAAAGTACCAATTATGAAAATAAATACATTTTCTAACTATATGTTCCTATAATGATATTTTTGTATAGAGTCAAGGTCTAATCTATCATTTCCTCCCCTTTTGTGGATAATCATGCTTAGTGACATTTCATTAAAAGTCCCAGGTACGTTCATTGTCTGTATCATTAGAATTCAGCACGTATTTATGAAAATTATAATGTTTCGGTAAGTACATCAATCAATCAGTTTAAGTAGTGGCTTATCACATAATTGGTGACGCCATCGGTTATCAGTTATAAGGCGTTGCCCTTCAGTTACCCAAGCGGCTTCAAGCCAGGTCCCCCAATCAGCTTGGCAGGTGTACACCTATCTTCAAATCGTAACAATTCCTAGGGGTTCACTATCAGATAATAATTGGCAATGCAGTTTTACATTCATCTCATTCCCTATTTTTAATTAAAATCAATTGCAATACAGGCCCAACCAGTTTTTAGTGTGCAGCTAACAATACAGAAATGCATGTATTGAGCTTTGGCTCACAGTTTGAAATGTTTTCATGTTTTGTTTTAGGGAAATGCTCGGTGAATCAGCCTCCGGCTGGCAGGCCGACTGTAAAAGATAAATGGGCGAGAAAATCTGAAAGGAACAGTGGTGCTTTGGTGCTGAAATGTTTTGAGTGCTGTATTATGAGATATTTTGATGTTAGAACTATAGACTCTGCTAAGAGTTACTATATTTGGATGTAAACTTTGAGGTCATTAGTTACTGTTTATGTTTGGTTTGATGGTTTTCTTTTACAAGTACTGTGTGGTGGTAACGATGTTTAGCTTAGTTATCTTTAATTATTTTTAAGCCAAGCTTTGTCCTTTTTTGGATAGCGGTAATGCCCTAATCATTGGATTATTAATTCTAATTGGTGAATTAATGAAGAGAATACAAACAATGAATTATGTACACTTGTGGTGTTACAGATTTGGTATCAGAGCTAGGTTTTGATTTTCTTGATGGGATACGAAGTATGGTGCTTAGATTTAGGAGTGTGAGAAGAGTTATTAGTAAGGAATATCGTATACTATTATAGACTTGTGATATTAGAAATGCATGTTGCTTATCTTCTATATACCCGTCATTTGTATTTTCCTAGCCGAATGGATCCCTACGCAGTCAACATAATGCTTGGTACATCTGTGGTTGATCATATTTTGCTGTTGTACGCTAGCATGATAGCTCATGCACAAGACCCTTTCTCCGAGTTTCTCAACATTACAGTCTGTGTAAATAGATTATTATGGTCATTACCCATGGTTGATCCATGGGTAGAATTCAGGCTCAGTTATCATCATTTCATGATGACGGGGAACCCAGGTCGGGATGGACCTAGGTTCCAGGTGGGGCTTGGGCTACCATTACTTCAGAGTTGATGTTACGGGAGGAGTTCGAGCAGAGGGGGATTACTATGGAAACTCTTCAGCATGTCTTTCCTTTACACCTTGCACATCGCCCGCCTGCACCACCTATACCAGCACAGGGAGCACCTTCGCCGCCTGCACCGGATACTCCACAGATGCCCGACAGTCCTAGGGAGGCTCATGTGGTGGTGGGTCTCCCTGATACATTGAAGATTGTGGTAGTTAGTTCTGATGACGAGCCCATGGAAGGTTTCGAGGGCCATCTAGAGGAAGAGGATGATCCAGAAGAGGATCAGGAGATTGATGAGGTAGTAGAGCAGCAGCAAATGGACTAGGAGGTCGGAGAGGATGTGGAAGAGCAGCAGGTCGATCAGGAGATCGATGAAGTAGAGTTTGGGGCATCTGACCGCAGCTTTGACTCGTCTGAGGATGAGTCCAACCCAGATTACGATCCGTCTAGGGATTGTTAGGTTTTTTTTTTTTTTTCAGGTGTTTAACTTGAGTAGCTTCCATTTTGAGTCCCACATGTATATAGTATAGTCGGATAGGGTAGCTATATTTTGTGTAGCATACGACATTGTATTTAGTTATTCAAATCCTTCTGACCGTGATGACATGGTCCGTTTCTTTTTTAGGCATGCGATGAGCTTAGGGACTGGGGGCTAGTTAGTATTTTAGGTTGGAGCCAGGGCTGATCTTACTGAGTCAGCTAGATGTGTTATATTTTGTTGATCATGTACATAAGCAGGCAACTATGTATGTAAATAAGTAGTTATGAAATGATATAATGAAGCTTTGGGTTCTGCCTTAACTAATAATTGAGCTATATTAAATGTATTTGTTGGGCATGCTTAATGTTTGGATATTCCAATGATCAAATTGTTTCGTTTAATGTATGGTCAGAATGTCTAAATTAATGCAAAACAATGCGGAGATTCATATAGAGGATAACTTGGATCATGGCCAGGGATCGGGTGAACAAGCCTTACGTCATGTGCCATAAAATTTTGCCTAAATGCCACCACCTCCCCCTAAGTTCACTAACAACATTGGGGACCAAACTACTTGTCAGTCTTAGTAGCTAAACTGGTGAAATGAATTCGCCAAGTACCTACTAAAACCCCTCCTAAAGATCATAAGTTAGCAGATACGATAGCATGCCGCAATCTTAAAGTGTATGATGGAAATTATGATCCAGTAGCATTGGAGGAATGGGTAAGGGGAATGGAGAAAATCTTTGCAGTGGTAGAAGTTCCACAAGAAAAGAAAATAAACATTGGGGTATATTATTTGTCTGATGAAGCTGATATTTGGTGGAACAGTGTTAATGGTGGGCTCGTAGGGACTGAATTCACCTGGAGTAAATTTCTGAATGAGTTGAGGGAAAAATGTTACCCAGTCGTGGTCCAAAGGCAAAAGGAGAGAGAGTTTATCGAGCTAAAGATGAATGGCAACATGACAGTGATGTAGTATGCCAGTAAGTTCATAGAATTATCCAGGTTTGTCTCTGAATTTGTCTCATCTGAAAGGTTGAAGATGAGAAGGTTCGTACAGGGTCTGGCCTTGTATATTCGAAATCATGTAACTAGGTAACCAATCTTGACTTACCAAGAGCTATATGAGCGAGCCACTAAGGTGGAGCGAGTGAAGACAGAGTTGAGGGCGCTGAACCCGATCAACCAAAAGAGAAAAACATTTGAGCGAGGAACTCCGAGTGAGAATGTGAACCAGAAGAAACCTTCTCCTACTACTCCCAAGAGCTGTCCTGCAGGCTCAGCAGAGGCTCGTGGGAAATGCGGAAGAATAAATCACACTACCCTTGAATGCTGAGTGGGAACCAATAAGTGCATGTGGTGTAGAAGCCCTGAACACCTTATTTCTGCACGCCCCCAAAAGTTGAAGGTTGTAGATAGGGGTAGCAAAACCCTTGGCCCCACCTCGCTAAGGGGCCCAACAGCCAAGGCCTACAGCAATAGGATGAGCGTATGCAATCAGCAAGAAGGAAGCTGTTACCTTGGGTACGGTAGTCACTGGAACTTTTTTTTAAAATTCAATGTCATTTTGTGTATTATTTGATTCGGGTGCTACTCATTCATTTACATCTACTCAATCTGCGATGCAATTAAACCTTGAGGGTAGGAGGATGGAAACCAACTATAAGATCAAGCCAGCTAATGATTCTATGATTGAGTGCCCATCTCCTATAAACTTGTTCGCATTTCCATTGGTGGAACCACCTTCCCTATGGATTTAATTTAATTTGATTTGTCTAATTTTGATATCATTTTAGGAATGAATTGATTGCACACTTACGGAGCTAAGATTGACTGTGAAGATCTTAAGGTTATTTTAAAGGATGAAAATGGGAGAAAAGTATGCTTCTACTGGCAGAGAGCGGAAAAATCTTATCCCTTGATTTCTGCTATGAAAGCCAGTAAACTATTATGTTAGGGGTGTACTGGATATTGGTGTTATAGTATTGACACCCAAACAAAAAAGGGAAAGCAGGAAATATTCCTATAGTTTGTGAATTTGGTGATGTTTTTCCTGAAAAGTTACCAGGACTACCCCCACGGAGAGAAATTGATTTTGAAATTGAATTAATGCCTGGTGCCCAACCTATCTCCAAAGCCCCATATCATATGACCCCAATTGAGCTTAAGGAGCTGAAGATTCAATTAGATGAGTTATTACAAAAGGAATTTATCAGATCAAGTGTGTCACCATGGGGTGCTCCAGTGTTGTTCGTAAAGAAAAGAATGGAACCTTAAGGCTATGTATTGACTACAGGGAGTTGAACAAGATCACCACAAAAAACAAGTACCCTTTACTGCGAACAAATGACTTGTTTGACTAACTGTAGGGAGTAGGAGTCTTCTCTAAGATTGATTTGAGGTTAGGGTACTATCAACTTAGGATTAAACCTAAAGACATCCCCAAGACTGCGTTTAGGACAAGGTATAGTCACTATGAGTTTAAAGTGATATCGTTTGGCCTCACCAATGCCCCTGTAGCTTTAATGGATCTTATGAATAGTGTCTTCAGACCCTATCTAGACAAGTTTATAGTAGTGTTCATGGATGACATCCTTATCTATTCTAAAGATAGGGAAGAACATACTAATCAGTTGAGGATAGTGTTACGAACCCTAAGGGAGCATCAACTTTATGGAAAATTAAAGAAGTAGTTGGAAGAAGTGGTACTCTTGGGACATATGGTTATAAAAGAAGGAATCAAAGTTGACCTCCAGAAGGTGAAGGTAATCACGAAATGGTCAAGGGTGGTTCTAAAAGAAGGAATCAAAGTTGACCCCCAAAAGGTGAAGGCAATCACGAAATGGTCAAGGCCTATCAATGCTACTGAGATTAGAAGCTTTCTGGGTTTAACAGACTATTATCGAAGGTTCATTAAGGACTTTTCAAAAATAGCTTCATGCATGACCAATCTATTGAAGAAAGTGAATAAATTTGAGTAGACAGGGAAATGTAAGAGAGCTTTTCAAGAGCCAAGGTAGCGATTAACTACCATCCCAATCTTAACGTTACCAGTAGAAGGTATGGAGGATACCATTTATAGTGATGCTTTGAAGAATGGGTTGGGATATGTACTGATGCAAGAAGACAACATAGTAGCTTATGTCTCTCGATAGCTCAAGCCTTATGAGAAAAATTACCCTACCCATGACCAGAGGTTAGCAGCTATGGTCTTTGCATTAAAAATTTGGGGATATTACTAATACGGGGTACCATGCAAGATCTATACTGACCATCAAAGTCTGAAGTATATCTTCACCCAAAAGGAGCTCCATTTGAGACAATGGCGTTAGCTTGAGTTGCTTAAAGACTATGACTTGCATATTCAATATTATCCAGAAAAAGCAAATGTTGTAGCAAATGCCTTGAGTAAGAAAGCGCAACATAGCTCAAACACTATGGTGATTACTCAGTTGAGTCTCTCAAAAGAGTTTGAGAACTTTGGAATTCAACTAGTGTCCCATGGGTAGCAAATGTCCAATTATCAGTACTTACTTCACAACCTTCCATAGTAGAGGCAATTCGGGTGAACTAGGAAAGTGATCTTGAACTCTAAAGACTAAAGCAAAATTTAGAAAAAGGAAAGTCTTATAGGTTTGTAGTGCATGAGGATGGGACACTACGAATCCAGAATCACCTATGTGTACCCAAAAATGAGGCATTGAGGAAACAGATCGTAGAGAAGGCTCACAATACTCGTTACTTAGAGTATCCAGGAGGCACCAAGATGTACAGAGACTTAAGGCAATACTTCTGGTGTAATAATATGAAGAAGGAGGTTGTAGAATATGCAGACAAGTGTATAACTTGTCAGAAGGTTAAAATAGAGCATCAGCGTTCTGTAGGTAAACTACAACGCCTAGAAATTCCCACTTGAAAGTGGGATTCGATCTTCATGGATTTCACTATGGGTTTACCCCTTTCTGCCTCAAAAAGGAATGCTATCTGGGCCATAGTTGATTGACTTACCAAGTTAGCTCATTTTCTACCAATTACAGATAATTGGGGAGTTGAAAAACTAGCCCAACTATATGTTAAAGAGATAGTCCGCTTGCACGGGACTCCCATAGACATAGTATCAGATAGGAATCAAAGATTTCAAACTTGTTTTTGGCAAGCACTTCAAGCACTTAAAAAAGCCTTTAGGACCAAATTGAACTTTAGTAGCTCATAGCACCTTAAGATAGATGGGCAAACTGAAAGAGTGAGCCAAATTCTAGAGGACATGTTAAGAGCTTGTGTATTAGAGTTCCAAGGAAAATGGGAAGTTGATTTATCGTTCCTGGAGTTTTCTTATGACAATAGCTACCAATCCACCATCAAAATGACCTCGTTTGAGGCTTTATATGGGAGAAAATGTGGAACCCTATTGTGCTGGAGTGATTTGGATAAGGCATTGATTGTTGGTCTCGAAATGATCCAGAAAACCACTGAAATAATAAGAATAATTTGGAAGTATGTTAGGGTTGCCCAGAGTTTGTAAAAGAATTATGCGGACAAGAGAAGGAGGCCTCTAGAGTTTCAAGTAGGTGATAAAGTTTTTCTGAAAGTTTCGCCAATTAAGGGTATCAAGACGCTCGGAGTACGAGGCAAATTGAGTCAAACATAAATTGGACCCTATGAGATCACTGAAAAGTTAAATCCCGTAGCATATCCACTGGATCAGCCGGTAGAACCAGAACACGTGCATAACGTGTTTCACATCTCTTGGCTTAGAAAGTATATTCCAAATTCGGACCACACCATTATATCTGAACCTATTAAAATCACTAAAAATCTAGTATATGAGGAGCGTCCAGTCCAAATACTAGATCTTAGGACTAAGCAGCTGCACAACAAGCAGATACCTTTAGTCAAGGTGCTTTGGAAAAACCATGCCTCCCAAGAAGCCACTTGGGAGACTGAAGAAGAAATCAAAGCCAAGTACCCTTATTTATTTGAGGTAATCTTGCATGACATGATAAAGTTCATAAGTTTCGAGGACGAAACTCTTTAAGGGGGGAAGGATGTAATAGCCCAGCCCTAAATTATTTTTATTTATTTAATTACCCCATGTTAGTGATTTTCTGATATTTATTTATCGCATTTCATCATTTCGGTGGAAAAAAGAAAATAATAATTTTATTTGGGCCCTCACTTGGTAATTTAGGCTTTATTTATTTATTTAATTATTAACTAAAACTTTGGATGAATTGATAGTAAGCCCTAACAAGTTTAATCTAAGTAATTTATTTTGTTTTGTGCAACATTACAAAAATTTAATTTTGAGTTACGCAATAATGTTATCGGTACAAAGCGTTTTATTCCTGAACCCAACTTATTTCGGCCCAATTTGAAGTCGAACAAGTTTGCATATTAACCTAACTAATTATCATGATTAAGCTTGATCATGGTTAGCTAAAAGTCATTTGTGAAGATAAAATTTCAGCCAAGTTGGTTCGATTAGTCAAAAAATACAACCAAATCCAAAACCCATCTTCTCTCACCTTTCCCTCTATAACCATGCCAGCCCTCCAGCTGATCCTGGTGTTTTCTGGCTAGTTTTTGACTAGCTTTTGGCTGCCTCTGACTCCCCCCAACATCCTAGTACCACTAGCCACCATCCTCCATCCTTAAAATCGCCAAACATCACCTCTATCTCTACTTTTTTCAAGCTCAAAGTGAGTAACCCCAAGCTTGTTTCTTTGGATTTTTGATTCTATTCTTGTTTATGTTGATTTGAGTTTTAATCATATTCTTTGAATGGAAATAAGAGTTATTTTGATGTTTTTAATTGTTGATTGAGTTTGGATCATGCTAGGATTTGGGGTTATTCATGGGCACGCAAGCTTAAGGTTAGGAGCATGTGTTTCTTGGATTGTTTATATTTGATTTAGTGGCTTTAATCACAAATGATGCTTATGAGGGTATTTTTGGTGATCTTGGATGAGATGAACAAGAAGTAAGTTGGACAATAATTAAGGTTCTAATGATTATACATGGTTTAGCATTCCTTTAATAGCAAGCATGTCAGTTGTTTATATTTGATTGAGAAATGAATCTTTAATGTATGTGATTATGAAGTGAAATTGAGCATTATGGCTTTGTGTGGTGATGAGAAGGACCAAAATGTTGTCATATGCTTTTAAGGAGTGATTTTAGATGAAGATTTGTGTGAAAAGGGAGGAGAAAGCAATGACAGTGAGGGCTAGAAAATGACATAAAATAGGGCAAGCTTTGTCAATAAACTGGTAATGATCGGCCCTACGAAAAATTATGATTTTTGGTGTATAGATATATCAGTGCGTTAGCTTTTAAATGGATTTTGAATTGCCTTAATCCGAGGTCTGTGGAAAAAGTTATGATTGTTTTACCAGAACTACACAGGTTAGACTAAAACTGACACACTTGTGTTCTAACTCTATTTTAGGAACCCTATTGTGGGAATGATGTTTTGTGCTGTGACTAAAGGTTTTTCAGGACTTCTTAATCTTTCTATATGGGGGAATTATGTCTCAAATGGAGATTAAGAGATTAGGTTACGGGTCATCTGCTTTAGCCCCTTTTACGCCCTTACTTTTCTTTTACTAAAGTATTAACTATGAAAATAAATACATTTGCTAACTATATGTTCCTATAACGATATTTTTTTACAGAGTCAGGGCCTAATCTATCATTTCCTCCAATTTTACGCATAATCATACTCAATGACATTTCAATAAAAGTCCCAGGTACGTTCATTATCTTTATATTTAGAAATCAGCACGTATTTATCAAAATTATAATATTTTGATAAGTATAGCAATGAATCAGTTTATTTAGTGGTGTATCACATAATTGGGGACCCCATCAGTTATCAGTTACAGGGCATTACCCTTCAGTTACTGTGCGACTTCAGGCCAGGTCCTCCGATCGACTTGGCAGGTGTACACCTATCTTCAGATCGTAACTGTTACTAGGGGTTCACTATCAGATAATAATTGACAATATAGTTTTACATTCATCTCATTCCTTATTGTTAATTAAAATGAATTATAATGTTGTCCCAACCAGTTTTTCATTGTGCCGTTAATAATACAGAAATGCATGTACTGAGCTTTGGCTCACAGTTCGAAATATTTTGGTATTTTGTTTTAGAGAAATGCTCAGCGAATCGCCCTCGGGCTAGCAGGCCGACTGGAGAAGATAAGTGAGTGAGAAAATCTGAAAGGAATAGTGGTGTCTTAATGCTGAAATGTTTTGAGCACTGTATTGTGAGATATTTTGATATTAGAACTATATACTCTGTTAAGAATTACTGCATTTGGATGTGAACTTTGAGATCATTAGTTACTGTTTAGTTTGGTTTGATGGTTTGCTTTTACAAATATTGTGTGGTGGTAACGATGTTCAGCTTAGTTACGTTTAATTATTTGTAAGCCACGTCTTGTCCTTTTTTGGATGGCGGTAATGCCCCGATCATTAGGTGATTATTTCTAATTGGTGAGTTAATGAAGAGAATATAAACAGTGAATTATGTACATTTGGGGTGTTACACAAGTAATAGAGAAGCTTTTGAGATCCTTAAGCCTAATAGGAAGCTTGTTTAAAATCACGACACAACGCTCCTCACCTAAAACTATAGTCTTATGCTCATCAATCTTCCTCTTTTTGGAGATGATTTCTTTCAAAAACTTGGCATACATAGGCATTTAAGACAAAGCATCCTTGAAAGGAATGTTCACATGCAACTTGTTAAGCACGTCAAGAAACTTCCCAAATTGACCATCAAGTTTGGCCTTAGAAAATCTTTATGGGAAAGGCAAGGATGGCATGTAAGGCTTTGGGGAAGGAGGCTTAGGTTCCTTAGACTTCTCACTTTCACTCTTCTTTTGGGGCTCACCCTCATTAGGTAAGGTATCAACACGCACATTATGATTTTCCTCACCATTCTCCCCAACTATAACACCTTTTAGACCATCTAATTGTTTGTCACTTCTAAAGACAATACTATTGCAATACTCTCTAGGGTTAGGATCGGGATTGCAAGATAATCTACGTGGAGATGCTGAAGGAGAACTAGCTTGTTTGGCAATTTGGAATTCCAACATGCTATTATAAGTGGTAAGCATATCAACCTTAGAGGGTAATTGCTTAATACACTCATCTTGCTTTAGTTGTGCCAAAAGGACACTCTCCAGTATAGCCTCCACGTTGAATTTTTGTGGAGATTGTAGAGAAGACTAGGTCTTTATAGAGGGTGAGGGCCTAGCAATGGCTTGGGTAAAGGGAAAAGGATTACTCTTATAGGACAAGTTGGAATGGTTCTTCTAACCGGAATTGTAGGTGTTTGAATACAGGCCATGCTTCGGCCTAGGTAGGAAGTTATGAACATATGTAACTTGGTCATTAGAGGAATGGGTAAACGGACTCCCAACTTGACAACTCAAAGTTACATAGTTAAAAGATCCACACCTACCACAAGAAGGGGAGGGGTTATATGCATTCACCAAATTAATATTTAAATGTTGAAGCCTCTAAGTCACAGCATCCATTTTAATAATAAGCAAAATTAAAGCATCAACATCAAATTTACCTCCTATCTTCTTAGAAAGAGTTCTCTCATTCAACCATTGGTAATTGTTGAGCGTCATCTGCTCAATAAGGTTGTATGCCTCTTCTTTCGTCTTGTTCATTAATGTGCCCCCTCTGCTGCCACATGAATCATGGACCTCATGGCATGTATGATACCATTATAGAATGATTATATTATCATCCATTTTTGAAGACCATGATAGGGCATAACTTTTAAAGGATTCTTGAAACACTCCCATACTTCAAAGAGGGATTCCTCCTCCCATTGAGCAAATGAAGTAATCTAATTCCTTAAGCTCATCGTCCTACTAGGGGGAAAGAACTTGGGAAGAAAAACCTTGATGAGCTCATCCCAAGTGGTGATGGGTCCCAATCATAAAGAGTGAAGCCATACCCTCGCTTGTCCTTCTGAGAGAAGCGAAACAAATGGAGACAGATCGCATCACTAAAGGCTCTATTAATCTTCAAGGTATCGTGTGCCTCTAGAAAAACCGAAAGGTGCAAATTGGGACCCTCTATGGGGGTTCTATGGAATTGTGATTGTTACACCATTGAAATAAGGGTGAGCTTGAGCTCAAAATTGCTAGCATTCATGGACAGCCTAGTAATGCTTGGAGTGAGGCTGGGTACACACGAAGTGACATAGTCCCAAAAGGTCCTCTTTTGTTCATCTTCTCCATCCTAGGGCTGGGGTTGGCTGCTTGTTGCTCCGCTTAAATCTTTTGCTGCCTATTCAATTTATGAAAAGTCTACTCGATCTTGGGGTCCAACTCAAAGAGTGCTCTAAAATCGGCAGACTTCGCATAAAATAGAAGGCAATCTATACGCAATCAAAGCAGAAAATAGTAAAATGGAAAATAAAAAGAAAATAAAAATGCTTAGCCAAGCTCTATAAGGGGAGCTTAATATCCAAATCTAGTCCATGCTGATGACGCCAAAACTTGATCGCTACTGCAAGTGCATGGGTGTTCTAGTATAGATCAAACTAGATAGAATTAGTAAGTATCCTATTAAAGGATTTGTTTTGCTATGTTGTCATACGACCATTCTATGGACTAGTATTCCATGACCTCAAAAATCTACATTGGCATGAATATGTGATTGTTATTGTGCTTTACGTGACGCTATAATGTTCTAGGTGTGTTTATGATGGTACTTGAGGCTCTACTTTATCACTTGATCATCGAGTTGTAAAGCATGGTTGTTAAAGTGATTCATTGAAATGCATGAACTATGGTTGTGTTATGTTACATACTTTTGACAGTCTAATGAGGTTATAAAGGGGGCTACGTTCAAGTCTAGGAGTATGTCATTATATTTACATGTTTTCATGATCTAGAGAGAATTAGTCTTATATAGAGAACCTAATGTAAAACTTTTCTTCAACTAGATTATTGTGATTACCTTGTGTGATTGCTGCCCTTTATTTTTTAACCACGCATTAGAACTTCATTCTTCCATTTTATAATCGCAGTTGTAACTGTAACATGATATATTGCTCTAGAAGTCCAAAGTAACCATTCAACTAATGGGATGTGCAATATGAACATTGTCACATCTAATCTTAAAGCATGGCATGATGTGACTGAATTGTCATGCATCCCATACCTCCCAACACTACTTTGCGTGTTCTAATTAGCTCACAAACGAAATATGCCCCTAAAATGAAAAGTGTCATTTTGGTCTTTGAAGTGTTAAAATTGTTGATTTTATGTGATGATTTTGTGGTTTCAGATGTCTTAGCGTCAATTTGGTGAGTGTGATGCTATGTGATGTATCCCCTACTTGACTGAGGTGCTTAACTAGCCCAATTCTAGAACGAACTGATTCCTTCATTCTATGAAATGGGATTGGTATAGTTTGATTGTAATGGCATGGCTTTGAATCCCCATTGATTGTATAAATGTGGAAAACCTTTAAATATCAGCTTTTGTTTTGGAACAGTGTGTTCATTCTAAAGTAAGTTTCATATGGTTATCCATGCCCACTCATTTGCCTATCTTCTATGCGATTTTTCCTTCACACCTTAATAAAGTGAGTAGACGCTTGAAGAGGATTGGCGAGGAAAAGATAGGATACCATAACCCTCTTTTTCCAATTTAAAAGATATAAATAATTACAAAGTAAGATTTCTGGATCCTACTGTGAGATATGTGGCTTGTGCCATGTGTATTTGTATTTCGTGTTTTGCTAAATTGTGGGCTTTGGAATTTTGAGGACGAAATTCTTTTGAGGCGGGGGAGTGCAATAGCTGCGTTTTTTTTTTTTAAACATTTTGAGTTATTTGTTTCAATTAATAATTTATCTGTAGTAGTTTTATAAATTTTCTTAATGTACTGCATGATTTCTGAGAATTAGTGTCATTAGTTGAAAATGTGGTACTACCAGGGTAACACAAAGTTAGTAATGTTACATTGGGCTATTTTACTTTGAAGTCAATTTGGCTAGCACAATTGGACCAAGAATTATTTTTGGGTTTAGGGAATTGAGTTAAAATTAAAAATTAATTAAAAGGAAAAGGGGGGGCTGGAGCCTCGGTTCTTTGCGACAAACAGAAAGGGGAGGAGGTCTCATTGGCCCTTTTTATTTGTAGCTGCTGCATGTCCATCGAGCAAGAGACAGAGGGGGGGAGAGAGAGCAGGGTGGAGAGAGGCAACAGGCAGCGGGTAGCGACTTGGCTGGGCAGTGGCTGCCCCACATTGTGGCGTCGCTTGGCCTCTAGCGCAAAAGGAGACGGGCTATGGTTTTAAAACCTTAAGCACTGCCACCACCGCCACTAGTGACGATCGGGCTTGAAGGCAGGGCTAGCGGAGGAAGGAGAGTGAATTCGACCACCAGCGGTGACGCCCCAAAAAGACGAGAGAAATCGACCACCGGCAGCAGCTAGGAGCGGAAGGAACGGGACTCAACGTAGCCCATAAACTGCTTAATTAACCCTAAAATTAGGCCCATAAGCTTGTAACTTAGGTGGGTGGTTCTTGATTCCATAAACTACTAGCTAATTTACAAATGCTTTTTGAAATGTTCGTGAGATTTGAATTCGGTATTTAGAATTGAGTTTTGATGAATTGAGAGCCTATGGTAAGTAGGCAGTGGAATGATTGAGTTGAAATTGCGAGAATTTTGAAGTCACTTTATGGGCGGTGCTGTTACGAGGGATTTCGGGATTTTGAGTATTGAATTTAATTATGGTGACGTGTTATTGTTGTACCTATGATATGATTCAGAAGGCTTGGTATTGTTAGGTTGTAATAGCATCATTAATGCCCTATGGTTGATTGTCCACCTTGTCTATGCATTCTGTCTAGGAACAAAACTAAAACAGATGCGGCTACCTGGCAGGACAAAATGGTTTAGCGATGAACTGGTTCTGTGAATTAGGACAGTGGCTACTCTGGTTCAGCCATGCTGTGCTTTGATGGCTTATATGCTATGTGTGCTATATGTATATGTTAAGGGCTAAGTTCTATGCTAGACTATTCTAATTCTAATCATAGCTGTCTAGCATTGTCTGTATGTTTAAAGGTCTCATAATAAATGGTCTGTGAACTAAAAGTTTATTCGGTTAAACCCTACTTGACCTGCTTAAACCATGCCTAATCATCTTGCATTGAGATTTTCGAATGTTTGAATTCCTTAAGTAATTAGCTTAAGGGTCGCTTGCTTATTACCATGACCAAAGTGATGTTTCGATTACTTTAACATGTGACTCGAGTGTTTAATCATCCCTTGATTGCTAGTAGAAGTTGCTTAAATGAACTATTGCATTGGAAAACAATGTGACTTACGAATAATATGTTTGCAATGTGCTTAAAGCATGCATTGATAAGTGTGTATGAGAATTGCTTTGACATGACAAGTTCCCTGAGTTTTGTGGTCAATGATGACTGTTAGACCATTGGTTTGACAATAATACTTTTAAATAAAACTAACTATGAGTAAGTTGAAAACTATTAGTTTTTAAAATGAGTTTTAACATTGCTTCCTTTGAAAAGTGAATACATACTTGGTGATTAACTTGTTTATAAGCATGCTTTGTCAAAATGAGTGATTACATACTTTTCAAAAGTCTATTGATATTAATAAGGCATTTTAGCATTCTTGAGAATGAAAATACCATTATCCTAATTCAATGGGAAATCTTGATGCAAAATGTGTTTAAAGTGAGATAAATCTGCAATGTTTTGGGGCAAGAGGATAGTGCTAGTGTGTTTCTAGGGAGCAGGCCCAAAAGTGCAAACACTAGAGGACCATGAATAGGTTAGAACACAAGTTTAGGGATCATGCTTGGTATACGAGAACCCTAATTCCTAGGGAGTAGACTTAGAAGCAAGAACCCTAGATGATCCTGACAAGGATAAATACTCCCTTAAATAGAGCACTAACGTGTGAATCCGATCCCCAGAAAATGCTTTCTTATTCATTATGGGTCGATAACTCCTCATTTGAGGATTATACTAGTGTACATGTTAGAAGATGTGCATGTGTCCTTTATAAAGGCTTACACGGAGATTCAAATGACTTCTCTATGAAGGGATTGCTTCTTTTACAAATGCTTAATGTGGTTCAAGTGCAGATCCTTGCAGCCTATGTATTAATTCCATTTTCTTATGAAAAGAATTCCAGTCAATAATTCTAACTGAACTTCTTGATGATAAGTTCTTATGCATAAACAAAGCGGCCTACTATTCTCAATGCCCGAATTTTACCATGCGGCAGCTTACTATT
Source organism: Carnegiea gigantea (assembly GCA_029747015.1). Taxonomy (NCBI): domain Eukaryota; kingdom Viridiplantae; phylum Streptophyta; class Magnoliopsida; order Caryophyllales; family Cactaceae; genus Carnegiea; species Carnegiea gigantea. The sequence continues at coordinate 186,243 of JAKOGI010001130.1, forward strand.
AAGTCTTGTGTGTGTAATATGATATTAAGTAAGTGTAATGGGGGGTTGTTACTGTGAAGTTACAGGAGTCATAGGTTGGGCAAGTTGAGGGCTGTTATACATGGAACAAAAGAAGGGAAGGGATGTCATTTGAATTCTAAAGGTTATTGAGGTATTGATGAACATGGTGGGACCATAAATGCTTATTACGTGATATAAAACATCAGATTGTCTAAGATTGCAACTTGAAAGTACTACGTGCAATTGTTTTGTCTTCTTAGGGTTGAGAATCACTCACTGAGCGTGTGATAGCCTGTCTCTTCTCTATTCCCCTTTTCCCCCAAGTTCTTGAAAAAGGCATGCAAAAGTCAGTTCGCACACGTTGAGTCGGAACTTCCTTTTTGCATTGCGAAAAGGTGTCATATGTATATGCACATATATTTTTCAAGTTGAATAATGTAACACCATGTATTCCTAAATTCTTGAGCATGCGGAAGTTAATTGCGTAGTTTATATAATATATAATGACCAGAACTCGCTCTGGAGGTCGTGTGGGCCAAGCATCGAAAAAGCAAGTCCTTTAATCGGTTAAAGTTGAGTTTTGCGCCAGGATGCAAACCTTAGTGCTTCGAATATGTGATCCGTTTAGCTGTATCTTTATTTCTTTCTTTTACTTAGCCTTACAGGTTATGTGCTCTGGGTGTGTGACCCATAGAGTTGTGGTCTTCGGTGCACAGTAGCTGTATTTGTAGAGGATATTCTTTACGTTTATCTTTATAGGTACCTAATGTAAGGTTTTAAACTAGGGTTATGGTCAGTTTTTACACGGAACTCCATCAAGTTTGCCCAAAAATTTAGGAAATTGCTAACACTTCTAACCCTAGGGGCTTGTTACAATATATATATATATATATATTATATATATATATATATTATATTTGTATATATGTATTATGTATATATACTATATATATACAAATATATATATATATACACCACACACCACACATATATACATATATATAAATGTAGCGTACGTATGTATATATATATGTATACATAATATATATATATAATATATATATATATACTAGTAATATATATATATATATATATATATATATATATATATATATATATATATATATGTACATACTATATATATATATATATATATATATATATATATTATATATATATATACATATACATATATATATTTTGGTGTGTGCGTTGTATTATATGTGTGTGTGGTGCATATATATATATATTATATATA
>JAKOGI010001130.1:190000-197500 GCA_029747015.1 Carnegiea gigantea
TATAGTTTTAGGAGCCATTTCTTTATTAGCACTTGCGAAATTTTACGGCCTGGTTTTATCAATGATGTACTTTGTTTTTTTAAGCAGGGCAGACTGTTAAAAGAATTCAATGCAACAATGATAACGCCTATTCTGAAAGTTGATATGCCCATGGTCACTCCCGAAGTCATATACAAGACTATAACAAAGATGTTGTGAATTAGACATAATGATATTTTTGCCTAAACTAATTGAGCACTCACAAGGTGCATTCATCCAAGGAAGGTATATTATGCGTAGCATCATGGCAAGTGGATGTTGCTAGAATGTAGAACAGAAAGAGAGCTTCTCCTAGTTATGTTGATGATAGACTTGAGGAAGGCCTACGATCTAATGGATTGGTCATTCATTATGCTATTGTTTATTGTGTTGGGATTTCCCTCTAGCCTTGTGTAAAGGCCACAGACCTCGGGAAGCCAATCCCCGAGCGTAATTCACCCATGAATGGTCGGACTCGTTTGCTAGTTAATTTATTTTTTTAGAAGCATATTTAATTTTTTTTAAATTTTTCTTAAAAATTAGAACACAACCAAAACTAGGCTACAATACGGTGGAAAACTGGGCCTTGGCCCTAACCAACGAACCTAGTAAGGTCCCCTGGTAGGAGCCAGGCCTAACTCTCTAACCTAGTGTGTACTAGCAGCTGAGTTTGGCCCAGTTTTTAGGCATAGGATTAATCTAGGAACCCGGCTGGGTTCCTGGGCCAATTATAGCCCTCAATTCCATTCTAGACATGACTACTACCAAGATCGGAATTCCCAAAGTACATATAGGAGGAAAAATAAGAAAAAAGCATTAAGCTTCAGCTAATGGAGTCACCGGTGAGTTTTAGGTAAAACTTACAAGCCAATTATACTCTTTGAAGCAAATAGCTATTGATAAGGACAATAAAAAGGCGCACCAAAAGGGACTATTGATTTGCTTTAAAAAGGTCTTTGAAAGGCCCCCGATTAATGCCTAGTATGGGGACCATCTTGACTACATGGACGGAAACCAAGGATGTAGATTTAGGGGCGATGTCCGGTGACATGACAAAGTACGTCATGTCACTGCCCATCATCACGAACTTCTACTAATCAAGAAATCAAAACTTAATCATACTATCACACAATCATGCAACAAGTTAGAATAATTCATTCATATAAAATTAAAGTACAATGCCCACAAAAAGTGACTAAAAAGATAAACAATTCAAATTATTACTATTGCCTCTATAAATCAGCATCTTCAAGTTTAACCTTTTCTATCATACAGGCATTGAAGTCATCTCTTCCTAATGGGAGACTGCTAAATGCTAAAATGGCCTGGCTGTTGAGGTATCCTTATATGCTAAGATAAAGAGAGGTGAGATGCCCTCTATGGCTGGATCCTCTTGGGCTTTGTTACTCAGAAGCAGAACTTAGGTTGATGCCCTTCCCATAAGGATGCTTACATAAACCCTTCTTTAAGGATGAAGACCTATTTTGACTAAGCTTGTTTAAGGCAAATGTTAAGGTATTAACGTCTTCTATCACAGTTATTGATGCCATGAAGATTCATGGCTAACTAGAGTTGTGTCCCATTCCTGTAGGGTTGCTATTAAAGCTGATTGCACGCACTCTTCTTCAGTCCAGGATGCCTAAGTGATCAGGGTAGAGGATGGTCTAGCACATAAGCTAAAGATCCATGCATTAATGCATGTGCAATTGCGAGCCTAGGTTCGACTATGAATAAATGTTAACAATACAAACTCAATTGTACTGACTATTCAGATATGATTGTGTTGACTATGCAAACATGTGATGACTTAACCTCGTATGTATGTGGGTCTCATATTAATTTTGGGGTCCATTTGATAAGGGCCACTCAAGGTATAGAAAATTGATAGGTTAGGCACAGTGATGTTCTATGGCTTCGGATAAGGGGTACAAAGTTAGGTTATTCTTGGGATATACTAGATTTAGGGGTATTAAGCTAACTAAGATAGGAGATCTTTCCTTTTAATTAAGGAAGGACTATCCTTTACTTTTGCATATAAGTGCTCCCGCTCTAATGAAGCCCCCAATTTTTGTTTATTATAATAGAAGCCTAGGATGTGTGAGAATAGCAACAGCCGAAGATGCATTTGCTAGTTGTAGTTAGAGTGGCACGAGTATAGTAGAATAAATGTGATCCGTTCCATGTTGGAAAATATTTACCAGTTGGCAAAGCCTACTTGTGTAGGGATGTGGCGGACAAACATATCTTTATTGATGTTACCTAGAGTAGCCTCTATCTTAGTATGAAGAATACTGTAATCTTCTTGGTGTGAGACATTTACCATAATGGAAGCCTTAATTGTATAGTGAAATGTAGGGGAGACCTCTGTTTTGCATAACAGGATGAGTGACCACGTATAAAGAATGAGAATTTAGAATGAGTATCCACTCTTAAATTGTAGCCATGGCTAAGACAAAGAGTACTAACTTTTGACATAGAGAGGAAATGAAGGCTATAATGATTAAGAAGCAATGGTTTGCCCAAGTCTAATTCAATAAGGGTAGGCAATTGAATGTTTTCTTTAATTCCTAAAAACCAAGGTTTTATTTGTATTTTCCTTTTACTTGGTCGGCCTTTTTAGGATTTCAGGCCAACTGCTTTTTATTCATTCTCTGTTTTTTAAGAGACTAAAGGACTCAATTGAGATGTTTCTTTATGAAAGAAATCTTCACGGCCGAACCAAAAAACGGTTACATATGTATCCAATATGGAATCAGGCAAATCGTAGTTTGAGAGTAAGACCATGGAGCTTAAAAAAGGGATGACTCCAGGGAGACTTTTTAAGGTAAACTTTTGGGCTAGGGTTATCCTTCTTAATTTCAAACCCTTTACTTCTTCTATTTTTCCTCTTTTGTTTTTTTCTTAGGATGAGAGTGTTTGTTCTGAACTTTTTTTTTCCCCCTTAATTATTGATTTTGATATTTATGTAAACCATGACACACTCCCACTCCCTAGTTAGGTTAGATGTGGTTATGAAGAAAACAAGTTTTTTTAAGGCTCAAAAGGGTTCCAAGTGGGAATTTATCACGTATAATGCAGGTATATTCATAAAACTACATGACTTATTGGAAAGAAATCTTTAAGTTTCTCCCTTTTTAAAATGATGGATTGAAATACTTAGTTCCTATTTTATTGCTCTCCTTCTCCTTTGCCTAGCTTGCTTGATGAGGTTTCCAAGCCAACCCCTCTTTTTTTTTTCCCCCCCCTTCCCTTTTTTTCTTTTTCACCCTAGGTTTGTCATATAACAATAGCATTTTAGAAAAAAGATGTAAGAATATGCAAAAGAACTACTGGAGAAGATGACTTTATTAATAAATCATGGCTATGTAAAACTCTAATTTATGATGGGAAAGAAATGAATGGCTCTAAGACACAATACATGACAGTAAGGTAAGCATGACACATCACATCTTCTAAATTGGACATAACATAAGGCACCTTGCATGAAGGCATTTTGGGCTTGGATTCAATTATGCTCATTATGTACATAGATGGCATCCACTTTTTGCTTTGGTGGTCTAAAATGGCTAGAATGTCATTAAGCATGCTAAGCGGGGTGTTACCCTTCATGGATAGTTCCAACCGAGATGTATTCATTGTAGTTATCTAGGGTATGCACCTCCTTATTTGTGGAGCCTGTCTTTCTTATCCCTTTCTTTATTGTTGCCCTTCAAGTGTTTGTGGCTTGAATATTTCTCTATCCAGCTCCCGCTCTACGAGCATGCCAGCATTCCTTAGCGTTCTGATGTTCTTAAATGGTGTAAACATTAGATGTTGCCTATATGTGGGTTGAAGGTTTATGATAAACAACCTAACTTAATCAGTTTCTGAGGCTCGATCCACTATATGAGTGGCTTTTGCCCTCCATCGATTAAAAAAGTTAGAAAATCCTTCCTTTTCCTCGTGCTTGATCATTCCAAGCTCCTAAGTGTAATTAATATGTCAACATTTTATGAATACTAACATAGGCGCTCCTTACATAAATCATCCTAGTTTAGAAAATTTTATGGTTTATAGTATTATACCAACTGATGACATCCTTGTCAAGGGTCCAAGGGAAGATGTCCTTGTCATGTCCTTTTAAAGTCCTTACACTAATGAAATTCCTGACATGATGGTGAGGGTTTTCAGCCCCATAGAACTTGATGTTTGGCATGGTGACTTTGGAAGTAACTTCCCTCTTGGGATTGCAGTGAATCCCACATCGTCTTTAAAGAGTTAAACATGGAAGATTCCTTAACTAGTTATTCTATTCGATTTACTCATGGATCGGTTTGAGGAGTGCTTTTTCACCTTCTTTTTCCTTCTTATCATCTTCCCCTCCTTCATTACAAGTTTTCTCACCCTTTTTCTTTAGGTCATTCTTGATAAAGGTTTGGAGTATAGTAGCTATTAGTTCCATTCTTCTTACTCTTATCCAGTCTAGTTTGCATTTGTTCTGCCATCTTTATAAGATGAGCAATCTCGTTGGTAATAGCTATTGGAATTGATAATAGATTAGACTTTAACTTGGACCCCGACTTTAACCCGACTAGTGGAGTTTCCCCTGACTGCTCTTGAGATAAAACTCTCCCAGTTGATGGACTCTACTTGTATACCTTCCTAATCTTCTCTATCATAAGCAATAAGGAAGTGGTTTAGAGGAGTGAATAATAGATGTGAAAGGTTAACAACATTGACTATAGAGCTTAAGGAAATGGCTAATGACTTGTAGCCCAATGAGGAGATAAGGGCTTAAAGGTTGAGGCTAAATTAGAAAGCATAAGGTCAAAAAGTTAGATTTAAGCAGTTAGTTTTAAATACAATTGGCCCTTACCTTGCATTGGGTTCTAATGGGCTTAGGAAGTAAACCTATAGGCCTAGTTTCATCTATGTGTATCTCATATGACTTATTGACCTATACTGGGCCTAAGCATGACCCTGACTTGGTTTGCCTAGAACAGCTTAGTTTAAGCATGTGGATGGATCAAGCTGGAGTCGTTTATGGATACCAGACTTAGGGAATATGATGTATGAACCACAAACTTACGTGGGTAAAATATCCAGGTCTTAGTTGAACTTATGCATTGTGAATATAATGCATGATGGGTGCAACTTAAATGCTTAAGGCTCTAAAGGTCTAAAAGGCATCATTAGGGACTTTAGGCCTTTATGAACTCATCAACTATGATGACTCTTTTGGCCCAAGTATCCTACAACTTATATACCAAGACCCTAAACAAACAATTTTGACCCATGAACTGAGACCATATGCTGAGAGCACATTATGTTGACTGTGTACTACAAATGCTTGCCTAAACTAACACAGATTACAGTGGACCTAACTATAGGTAGCAGCTAGGTTCGCTGTTAGACCCTAGATTAATGTACTGATTGGCTTTGTACCCTTCTAATCCTAAGTTCAAGCCTAATATATATAATGTAATCACACTCTTAGGAAGCTGGTCGGGTTCCTTACTGGGCCCTCGAGCCTGGCTTCCTCACTGTTAATCTTTTATCCTAGTCCAGACCAATTATATGCAAGCAGGTGCCACTTATGGGACCAGCCAGGTTCCTTATTTGTCCAGTAGACTAACTCTTACTCCGTTTACCTAGTTTCAGTCTAACAACAATCCTAGATGAGTTTATCTAAAATAGTCCTAAACTCCTATGTACATGATGTAAATTCTTTGGCCAGACTCATTCTAACTCAGTTGGGCCTTCTTTTAGGACTTTTTATTTCATATGTCAAGGTTAAAACTTAGTTAGGCCTAAGTTAAAGAGCCCCCAGGAGCTCAATTAGGCTTGAAGCCACTTTGATTTATAGCCCTAATCGCTAAGTTTTGACCTTTCCTAACATGATCTTCCCTGAGATGCAATAACGACTTCATATAAACCTAAAGCACCAATATATAGGTCTCTGGCTCGAGGCCAGTTTTAGAAATACCATTAGAGCTCAACACATTCACAGAATCCGATAAGCAATTGAGTTCCAACATAAGCCAAAGTTCTAAGTTGCAAAGGTTTCAGTTAGGTTTAGAATAGCCCTTCTTGTGACTTGAATGCTTCATGATCCATGGGGTGCATAGCAAGCCTGGAATAGTAAGTCGCTTCACTGTATCGTGTGGACCAAGAAAGTATGTAACAAGTGGATAAAGTATAATTATCTGCCCAGTTGAAAGTCGACCCATCAAGTGACCAATTACTTTCTTGATGGGTAATTAAGGTTTGATTGAGAGGTGTTGTTAATCCTTAGTAGGCAACACCTTATAATGCACATATGCCTAATGTAAGTACAATTAAGATAATTATTCGTATTGATGTTCAAATCTCACTAACTTGACAAAAGTCCCTAATGGAGATGCAACTGTAAGGACCACGGACCCCGGGGAGTCTATCCAGAGCATAATTCTTCAACGAATGGCCAGACTCACTTGCTAGGTTCTTTATTTTTTAGAAGCACAATTTTTTTAATTGTTTGTTTACCAAGCAGAAACAACCAAATCTAGGTTACAGCACTATGGGGAATTGCCTCTTAGCCTTAACTAACTAAACCTGGTCGGGTCTCCTAGCTTGGTCACTAGTAGTAGCTCAGTCTAGCCTAGCTTTTCGAAAAACAACTGGTCTAAGACCCCTACTGAGTATCTAGGCCTGCCCCAACCTAAATTTGGGTCTATACATGGCCTATTGTCAGGATTCAACTCCATTGACCCAATTCTAGAACTGCAGATTGACCAAAAACACAAAAAAAGCATTAAACTTCTGCTAATAGAGTCGCCAATGACTTTTTAGAAAAACTTACAAACCAATTATACCCTTTGAAGTGAACAATTGTCAATAGTGACAATCCAAAAGGACACCAAAAGGGATTGTTGATTCACTTCAAGAAGGTTATCAAAAGGCCCCCGATTTATCCCTAGTGTGGGGACTCTCATGACACCATGGACTAAAATCGAGGATGTAGATTTGGGGGCGAAGGTATGGTGACCTAATGGAGTGCATCATATCACTACCCATCGTCAATAATGGCCTCTATTAATCAATAGACGAAATCAAAACCTAATCATATTACCATAAAATAATGCAACATATTACAATTGTTCATTCACATAAAATCAATGCACAATGTTTAGCAAAAAAGAGTATAAAGATAGACTATTAAAATTACTACAGCAAGCGAGGATGAAACTAATTGAATGTTACATCTTTACTAAACTACAATAAAATAAATTTAAATGAAAAGAAAGATAGAGAAAGGGAAAAAGTTTATACAATGCGCCTTCAAGATAAGCCACCTGAATCTTCTAGGTACCCAATAGAGTAACAATTTCTTAAACCAATGATTGATCTAACTCACTTAAATCCTGGCACCCTCTCCTAGAAAAGAAACCCTAAGGCTCCCCTCTATATTTTGTGGCATCTTGTTTGTGACTTTCAATTACTATCCCCCGCTTAACAAAAGGA
>JAKOGI010001130.1:202500-305498 GCA_029747015.1 Carnegiea gigantea
GCAAGGGTTAGGTTTTTGAGTGAATTGAGAGTGAGAAGTGAATAGTATAACCAAATGAGCTAGTGGGACTCATTCTGACAGAGTTATTTTCTTTCTGTGTTCCTTTTTTTAGCTTGTTCAACATTTTCCTTCAAAAGTTCGCACAAATGCTGGGGTAAACTCAACGGGTATTTTTTCGGTGTTACAAGGCCACGAAAATATTAAAAGTGATGTCTAATGCAGATAGAATAGGGCGAATAGACACTTTCATCACCTAAATGCTACACAAGGACTGCAATATTATTTTCATTGCCTTTCGGTATATTAAAGATGTCAAAACTAATTTTGTCGCTCTTTAATAAAATTTTTGTGGCCCAATTCATTTTTTTCTTGTAGTGTCTCTTTTGTCTATTTGCTAATGCACCTTATTGACACTAGCTTCCTTTAAGATTCCACGTATTAATTATTTTCTTTGGATGCTCAAGGATGCATATAAGCATGAAGCAGATACTCGATTAGATACTATGCATTTTGGCTTCTTCTTCTTTTGCATTTTTTCAAAAGAGACATAAACCCCATGGTGGTAGGGGACTCTTGTCGGGTCCCTTAACCACTTTTTATTGCACTACTTTCCCTTCTTTGTTTGTATGCTTGTGTATTCTTTTGACAATTGCATGTTCTTTTGTGCCCAGAGAACCCGGTTGGGTCCTCCTTTATTTATCTTCTTTGCTTGCTTTCTTCATCTTGCTTGAACGCTTTTACATTATTGTTAAGTAGCATCCCGTGTGTAGTGTAGAGAACCTGGTTGTGTTCTCATGCAAAGCGTCTTCTTGCTTTTTTTCTATTGTTTCCTTACATTTAGCCCCTTGTATGCAGAATATGCCCATACAAATGGCGGGGAGCCTGATCGGGTTACCCATTGGCCACTTGTTCCTTGTTTTTGTTGTGAATATTATGCTTGTGGAGTCTTCACTTCATCACTAAACTGTGCCACTCCTTTTGTCCTCAATCTCCTTTGGTTTCTTTGCTTTCCTCTCATTATTTTCACCAACATGTGTTCTTAAACAAGAGCTCGAGAAGAGCTCATCCTCCTCACTGATTCTAACAAGAAAGGCGTGCTCAAGATTTCTTTGTTAAGAGAAAATAGAGACCTATTAGAGCTTAGGATGGTCTTGATCGTCTATTTGAGATATGATTCCATGTCCCAAGTCAAGCTACTGCTAAAAAGGTGAATGCTCTTCTTGTATATTCTCTTCTTTCCTTTATTTGTCATGTCTAATTTTCTTCCTCTTTTATCAAGGGTAGAGGTAGCCCCAAGAAGTTTATAATGGACCTCAAACGTAGGGAAATCTAAGTCTGAATTGTTCTAAAGAATACATGCTATAGGCCCTTCTATTCAGCTTTAGAAATGAATATCCCAATTAATAAACCGTTATGTTACTCGGGGGATAGCTGAGAGATTTTGGGATACTACCAACACCCTCCATTTACCTTTTCGGGAGATGACAACGACCCTTTTGATTTTGTTATTCTAACAGGCCATCGATCTTCTGGTGACCCGTTAGTGTACGAGGAGGAATTTCATTGTGACCTGATTGCCTTTTTAAGCTCTTTGGTCCTCTCATAGAGAGCATACCTCATAGAGGTAGCTTTCCTTACACCATATTTTTGCGCCAATGTGGGGTGATGCTGGTTGGGCTACTCAAACACCTAACTAGCAGTCTTATATTATTTTAGCCATCCTCCTCGGCACCATCATTTTTATCTAATTAAGTAGCCATTATTACTTCCATTATTTGGTTAAGCGTGTTAATCTAGATAGAGTGAAGCATTTTAATTGGGGAGAAAAGGGCTTTAGTTTGCCTCTTTGCAGTTTCTGAAGGGTAATTGAGACAACAAAACGGAAACTATTTTACTCCTTTTGTAATTTTGAAACCTCTCTCATTTCTTCACTATTTTTACAGCATTTGTTTCACCAATATTTTCCAAAGCTATCCCTTAGATCAAGAATGCCTATCTGTTTTCCCATGATGCTTTTGAGGATGAAAGACAACCAAATTCAGTTTGGTCTGGAAGTTTGCAGCGCCTTTGAAAGGCCATAAATGATTTAACAATGGTGTGATAACTAATTTTCTTATTATTCATTACCCTTGGTTATGACACTTATGTTTTTATAGGCTAACTTCCACCCGTGGGATACTTGGGATGTTCCTCCCGAAGTCGAGGTTGCTAAATAATACACCCAATGATGAATCCTGATCGAAGGATCTTTTTGCTTCATTTGGTATTAGGGTGAAAGAGCAACACCCCAAGGCATCCACCAATGGCGTCCTTGTGTTCGAATGGATCCTCTGTGTTCCGTGAATTATGCTAGAACACTGTCTTTGGCCAATATGATGGAGATGAAAGTGGGTCATTATTGTGTCAATTTCATTGACCGTGAGTATAACTACGCCATGCTTTCTTATTTTATTTGACATTTAAGTGATGTCATTCTACCTCCTTTTCCTCTTTTTAGGGAACACATGTCGATGTCCCCATACCTGACTTGAACATCAATGTCGCACCAAAATGAGAACATGTGCAATATGTGGAGATTGCACTAGTATCGTAATCTGAGTTCCCCGATATTCAATTCCTTCCACATTTATGGGGGTGAGTATGTTGCCTACACTTATTTGTTCCAAAATTGTACATACTTACTTGTTGGCTTTCCTCTTTTAGTATAATCGTGAGCCACCCATCCTGATGATATGACATTTTTGCTTTGCGGCTAAGGCGTTCGCAAACCTCTTTATGTGTTCTCATCCTCGAACAGATTAGGTGTTTTGCCCCCTCACAACCCTCTTCCTTTTACACTTATTTCTATTATAATGTTGCTTCTTTCTTGTAAGAAAACGGTTAAAGAATATGTTAGGCGAGCACGGTTGTGCAGATCTCAATCAAGGAGATGCCTTTTTTAAAAAGCTCAAGATATTCTAGAATCTTATCGTGCTGGGGAAGCAAGATTGCGTCTTGACTCTCTATTAGAGGTTTAACCCCTTCAAATTTGTGATCGTTGGGGTCCTTATGCTACTGCTGCACCCTGGGGAGAACTTTTAATTCCTTATATCTGATATGGCGATTGGTCATTTGGGACAATGCATAGCAGACCTCCTCACCATTCTTGGCCTCCTACGAGTAGCTCTCATCGAAATGTGGACACGAGCCCAGCTTCAGTTGAATCATGTTTCACGTTACGCTATGCCAACTGCTTCATAGGGCGAAGTAGTTAAGGGTTCCAGGATTATGAGTAGGTTTATCCTATCAGACTTATGTATGATACTATTATGTTGACTTTAAAATGCAACAGGACTTTCATGCTAAATGCAAAATAGAAGACTTAGCCCCCACTTCCGCTAAAAAGAACAAAAATGATAATAATAAGTATAGAGAGCTTTTGGTGCTCTGAAGTAACAATTCCTCTAAAGTTATTAATTATATTATCGATATACAATCAAGAAGCGAAGTTTAAAAAAAAATTCATGGGCCCTGCAAAACCCAGCTTGGTTCTTTATTTTACGCACGGAAGTCCAATCCAACTTAGAGTTGGTTTAATATACTACCGAGAGGCTGCAGGAATTTACACTACCGAGGGAATATGGTTGGGTTCCCAATATAACTACTATTGGGCTTTGGCTAAACTATGTTACACTATAAATTCTGCCTGGGCCAACATTTTTTCAATAGCTACATCAACTACTTTCAGCATTAAAAAAAAAACATTCCGTCTATTGAGATGATCTTCCCCCCTCGTTGCTTACCCTTGATTACAAGGAAAAGTATGAATTGAAAAACCTTGTGTTGACATCCTTCTTAACTTGCATCAAGTTCAGATCTCCTGGGACTTTCTTAGAGTTGTATTGACCTTTTGGGATCTAGAACTTCATGTCTTTAGGTTTGGAACCCCCAAGTTGTGCCCTTTAACCAAAGCATTTAGTTCCATTTTAGTATTTCCCCACTATTATCCTCTCATTACTCCATCATCTTCAAGCACATGTTTTCCCAGTATCGTCGTCTTTTAGGCTAAAGCATCGGTGATGTGACTGCTACTACGATTGGTGAGGAAGTGGACTTAATGTCTTTGATTGCCTATTTTAGGAAAGACCATGACTATGCCCTTAAAAATCTGCATAGGCATAGGGTTATAATACTTTATCTCCTATATGCCTTCCAGTTCGTAGGTGAATTTGACAATAGATGTCCTGCTATGCTTATCTCTTTGGCGGATAACATTCATCAATGTCACACTCCTCTGTCCTTTGTGCTGGCTGAAACCATTCTTTGCCTTCACCGTCTTCATCATTATCCCAATCAATTTTTCACGGGAAGTCCTTTGCTACTTTAGGTATAGATTAGATGTTGCACTAATGAGCCTGCTCCCTTCTTCCTCTCACCAGTGTGAGCTACTCATTATTGGTAAAGAGCTTAGCTGGGTTCCCTGTGACCCTTGGCCTATTTTCTAGGTTGCCTTTCGCTTTTCTTTCCTCTTATTCTCTTTTTTCATTTTGGACCTCGGAATCTGACTGGGTTTCCTGGGTCTATACCGAGATTTTTATTTCTTTATTTGATGTAAACCTGGCTGTTGCAGCAACTTAGACTTATTGTAACTCCCCAAAGTTCATACACTTTTCTTGTGGCACATTTTGTTGATGGAAATGACTTTTCAAGGACTAGTCGATTGCAAATTGGGTTGGCTTCCTTGAAAAATCTCGCCCGATCTGCTGGGTCGTTCGTTGGAGGGACATCCCTTGATTTATGACCCATGGATATCATAACACTTATGTGCACATTATTGGCCTTATGATGGGGACCTACTTCTTCCCTGGATGTCTTTTAGGACAATGTCATCCTAGGGAGACCATTCCAAAGCACGGCTGCATCCCTCTGAAGAGTTAGGTGAACAACTCTACTCGTGTCCACTTTTGGATGCAACACTAACTTTGTCGCTCCCTTATCATCATGCCAGCGACACCTTGCTCTACATATATTTGTAAATTGCATGCAAGTGGATGAATGAGCATAATGCAAACAAGAGGAAGGTTATTCGAAGGAATAAAAATATTGGGGCTTCAAATTGTATGAAAACTCGAGAGGTCAATGAAAGAGGTGACTCAGCTCAGATTGTAGAGAAAAGAATCAAGGATCCTACCCCCCAGAAGAGAAACCGCCCAAATGAAGAAGCAGAAGAAGTGGAAGACTAATTAGATGAAATAAAGTTTTACTTTTCCCGTAATTATTTAATAATGTTTTTGTTGCATCCTTAATAAATTGCGTGCTTTGAAATCTTTAAGGGACAAATAAAAGCATTGTTATGTTTGACATATTTATTGCTTCTACCATCCCTCTTTTTTTCTTTCGTTTCTTTTTTTTTAAAAAAAATTTTGCTCGAGACTTGCAGGCCTAGTCCTCCCTAAAGCTGGGCCGATTCCCTTGCAACTGTGGGCCCGGTATAATTTCAGGCTTGTTTGGCTGCTAGGCTTGCGTAATGCCTTTATGGCCTGCTGTTTGACTCCAATCTTTTTATTTAAGCCAAAAAAGAGTGTGATAATCAATTGGGTCAGACCAGTTGGCTTCCTACATATGCACAATGCCAAATGTGGCCATCGTAGTTCATTCTTTTGGGCATAGCATGGACTCATAAGCCGGGATATGATTTATGAACTTTAGAAAACATGTTGTGGGATCTTGTTGATAGTAATTTTTGCATGGCAAGAAAGGGGTAAAAGTCATCCTCGGGGATGATTTGTGATAAGCTTAAGATTGACTTAATTGAGGTGTTGGTCTCAATTTAACTACAGTAAACTATTCTAGCATGCAAATTTAATCTACTTTTTCTAGTAATGAAGTTTCAAAGCAAAGAACAATAATGAGCACCAAACTATCCCAATTGTCATTCACTAAAGCACATTTGAAAACACATAGCCCATAAAAATGGGGTGATTAGGGCTCGACTAGGCCTGTGGTATGACATGGCCACCAACATTCCTTAAAAGATCACCCAAAAAGGAAGAACCTACACCAAACTACTATTAAACCTGACTAGTGCAATAAAAAGGTAAAAGAGAGAATATTACCCACACTTTTACATCTATTAACAATAAAGGTCAAGCATAAAAACCATCACTAAGTCTTGATTAGCTCCTATAGCAAAGTTTCTTCAAGTTTGCAAGAACTTAGTCTAATCTAATGGTATTGATCATCAAAATAGAAGAAGAAGAAGAATCAAAAGAAGGGACGTAAAAGTTTTGAAAGATGGATTTAGGTCTCAAACCTTTAGGATTAAAACCTAAATCTCTCTATAGCCCCCAATGCATGAAACCTATATTTGTAATAAATTTGATCAGAGGCTTAATCATGGATACACGGCTAAACTCAACTCACACTTATAGGGGAATATAAGTTAGCTAGAACTAGTTGAATTCTATGCTTTGAGTTTTAGTAAATCCAAAAGCAATGTAGGATGAAGATAGAATCTAAACTTGAATCTTGGATACATAAACACCACTAAGATCAAGGTTAGGGCCCTCAACCTCAATTAGGATATAGAAATGCCACCTAATTAAGATTTAAGACTCACTTGATCACTACCAAACTTGGCCTGACGAAACCTGGCCTGAGCTAGGATAAGCAAGTAATGATAGCAATGATCTCTTTCTCATTCAATATAAGCAATCTGATTAAAAAAGTGACTACTTGCTATGCTTATGAATGTTACATGCTCCCTAGGAAAAGGGTTATAGGTTTCTTCACGCTTAGGAAACCTCTAACCATGCATAAAGCTAGCTTACATCCAATTTAGATACAAAGCATGATTAATCAAACTGATTATAAGCAGTGAGTCTTGCACAGCAAAAGATTAAAGTCTAAACTCATCCTAAGCTTCTTAATTAGCCTTAACAAGGATCCTTGCACATGGATGAGAAAGAAAAAGGCTACTGGATCAAGTACATTACTACAAACCAATTAGATTGCTCTTGCCTTTCTCTGCTTGGTTGCTAGTGGATGTACACTTCACTAGGCCAAAAAGGAGCCATGATTGTGTTCCTAACTACTTTAACTTTCAATGATGCTGCTTACTCTTGATTGGAAGGAAAAAAGAATGAATAACCACCACATCATCTAATCGATAGCAGAAGACCATTTTCGTATAGTTTTGTTTGGCTACTTTTCTTCAGCTTGGAAATGATTTAGGATCGATTCCCTTGCTTTGGGGGGAACCTCAGGATGTAGACAAACCCCACCTATTAAGAAATCAGGTTTAAATCATCCTTAGATGGCCTTAAAGTCCAGATAAATAATACCATGTAAAACCAGGCCCAATTCAGCACGGTTTGCAAAATGGCCTCGGTTCTTTGTTATGCACCTGATTTAGCTTGAATTTCTTGGTTTGACCAGATAGCTAACATCTTGGGGAACTAAATGTGCAAAAATGACTTAAACCTTAAGGAGGACTAAGTAATCATGAACACAAAACCGAGCTTGTAAACTGCCTTGAACCGGGATGCTTCTGCTTGAGTCCTTTGCAAATTAAGGGACATCCTTTTGACTTTGGGTAATGAATAGAGACTTGCTTGACTCACTTGAGTATCAACATTAGGATGGCTTGATAGGATTCCATCATCCTCCCCTTGTTGAGAAGATTTAATCCTCAAATCAGCTAGGTAGTCATCTAGAAGATAAGGTCTCAAATCTATCACATGGGATATGACTGATATGCCATAGTCACCTGATAAATCAACCTCATAAGAATTTTCATTTACCTTTTCTAAAACCTTAAATAGACATTCAGCTCTGGGCATTAACTTATTCTTGTGTTTTGAGGGAAAACGTTCCTTAAGTGAATCCAAACGTGGCCTCCCGAATAAAATACCTTCTTTCTTCTGTGTTTGTCAATTTGGGCTTGATATGATGCATTACTCTTTTCTATTCTACTCTTGACTAACTCATGGAATTTCTAGATTCCCTTTACCCTTGTGGCAGCATCCATACTTGGCTTTTGGTCTAAGGGCCTTGGAGTGAGATCAAGTGGACTAAAGGGGTTAATTTTGCAGACCACCTTAAATGGAGATAGACTAGTTGCCTTGCTAGGAGACTTATTATAAGAAAATTTAGCATGTGGTAGTAGCAAATCGTAAGCCATGGCATGACGTTTAATAAAAGCTCTTAAGAGTGTTCCTCAAGTTCGATTTGCAACCCCAGTTTGCCCATCAATTTGTGGATGGTATATGGTACTATTAGTTTAGTACCCAATTTCTTCCATAATGTCATCCAAAAGTGACTTAGGAACTTGGCATCTCTATCGAAAACAATCAACCATGAAATTCCATGTAACATTGTCACCTCTCTGAAGTATAATTATGCGATGTACGTGGCATCTTCAGTATTATTGCATGGAACGAATTGTGCCATCTTTGAGACCTTATCCACTACAACAAAGATTGAATCCTCGCTTCTTTTGACTTTAGGCAAGCCTAGGATGAAATCCATGCTTACATCAACCTATGGGAATGTAGGGACAGGTATAAGTGTATAAAGGCCATGAGGTGTTTTAGACAAACAGAATACAACTCCCCAAAGTCCTCATCATTAGCATATAAACATTTTAGAAGCTCAAATCCAGGAACACAAGTATCTAAATAAAATAGGAGCAAATACATCCTTGATAATGCATCAACTCCTTGATTGAGTTTTCTCAACTTAAAGCATCTTTTAGTGCTTAAGGGACTAGTATTAGGCCTATTTTAAGGTGGTTGGGGCTTTTATGGAGTTTGTGTTCTTTGTAGGTTGAATAGAGGTAGAACCGTAGGTTTCGGACTGGAAATGGGACTCCACTTGTTAAAAGGTTAGTTCCAGTCTGGAGGCTTTGAAAACTCACATTTAAAAGGCCTCGCTTTTCTTTGTTACTCAGCCTTATGAACAAGGACACAAACTTCATCGAAGGTAATGAACTGTTGCAATTATACCACATTGGTATAGTTAAGTTTAAGACCTACTAAGTAAACTATGGTTTTCTCTTCTGGTTCCTGAAATGCCACAATTTATCCGGAGTTTTACAAACTTATGTATGTATTCTTCAACATTGAGGTTACCTTAAGTAAGATTATAGAGTTGGTAATAACTATATTGGATAAAGGTTGGGGGTAGAAACTGTGACTGTAGCTTAGCTTTCATCTTTTCCCAAGTTCTGATTTTGCTCTTTCGATTTCTTACTCTCTTGGCACATAGGTTAGTCCACTATAATGAGGCATACTTCCTAAGCCTAAGAGCAACCAACTCAAGCTTCTTATCTTTAGGAACATCCTTGTACTTAAAAATACATTCAACCGTATGCATCCACTCCAGAAACTCATCTGCATCATGTTTGCATTCAAATTCAGGAATCTTAACTCTAAAGTCATTAGAGTTAATTTGAGGTCTTTGTTCCCTCCTTGTTCTTCTAAAAGGTTCATCCTCACTAGATGAACTAAGAGGATTGCTTGCTGCTTCTTCTTTTACACCGTGATAAGGAACCAGTGCGTTCATTGCGCATCCTATTTTTGCTTCATGATTTCACCAAGCTGCCTTCTCAAGTATTCATTTGAACCTTAAGTTCTTAGGTAGAATCCTTAAGCTCTTGGTTGGAGGTTGAAATAGCTTGGTCATTCTTTAAAACTGCTTCGAGTTTCTCTTCCAAACTCACTCTTATACTCATGGTGTATCCTGGTGTATTTGGACAAAGTTGGGGTTTGTGTTTAGGAAATTACTTTGGATTGATTCTGGAAATGTGGGGATGGTTTCATGGCCAAGGAGAAACTCAGCTCTAAATGTAAAATTTAACTCACACTCAAAAGGGAATGCAAGTCAGCTAGAACAGTTGAATTCTAAGCTTTGAGTTTTAGTGAATCCGAAAGCAATAGGGGATGAAGATAGAATCTAAACTTGAAGCTTCGATATAGAAAATCCACTAAGATTAGGGCCCTTAACCTCAATTAGGATACCGAAATACCACCTAATTTAGAGTTAAGACTCACTTGATCACCACCTAATATGGCCTAAGCTAGGATAGTAAGCATTTCAATTTCTCAAATGAGCAATGCTCTCTTTCTCATTCAGTGTAAGCAATCTGATTACAAAAGTTAGCTGCTTGCTATGCTTATACATGTTCTATGCCACCTAGGAAAAGGATTAGAGGTTTCTTGATGCTCAGGAAGCCTCTAACCATCCTTAAAGCTAGCTTACATCCAGTTTAGACAAAAAGTATGATCAATCAAACTGATTACAAACAATGAGTCTTGCAAAGTAAAAGATTAAATCCTAAATGCATCCTAAGCTTCTCAATTAGTCTTAAGAAGGTTGCTTGCATATGGAGGAGAGAAAAAAAGGTTGTTGGATCAAGCACTTTATGGTAAACCAATCAAATTACTCTTGCTCTTCTCTATTTACTTGCTAATGGATGCAGTAGGCCAAAAAAGGCCATGATTGTGTTCCCAACTACCTTTAACTTCCAATGATGCTGCTTGGTCTTGATTGGAAGGAAAAAAGAATGAATAACCACCATGGCAGCCAATCGAGGGTAAAAGATCGTTTCTGTCCGGTTTTGTGTAGCTATTTTTTTTGGCTTGGAAATGATTTAGGCTTAATTTCCTTGCTTGGGGGTAAATCTCAAGATGTATACAAACCCTCTATTAAGAAATCATGCTTAAATCATCTTTAGGTGGCCTAAAACTCCAAATCAATAGAATTGGGCCCAATTCAACATAGTTTACAAAATATCATTGGTTCTTCATGATCCACCTAATTAACTTGAATTTCTTGGTTAGACCAGATAGGTAACATCTTAAGGAACCTGAATGTGCAAAATATTTGACTTGAACCTCAAGGAGGCCTAAGTAATCATGAACACAAAATCGAGCTTGTAAACTACCTTGAACCCATATCTTATGTTTGAGTCCCTTGCAAAAATATAGGACACCTTTTAGAATTTGACTAATAAATAGAGGCTTCATTTGACTTATTCAAGTATCAACATTAGGCTAGCTTGATGGGACTCTATCACTTAAACTTTTAAGGTGTTCATTAGTGGAGGTAAGAGAGCTTGCAAAACTAAGCTAGAGAGGGAAAATAGCTGCTAACCTGAGCTACCCTAAAATGGCTAAAAATCCCCTTTTAAAGCCTTTACATTACCGCTTAAACAAAATGGTAGAGCATAGGGGGGCATGGTCGTCCCATATGGCATAATGCCCCCGAGCCACTTTTCTGTTTATGCTTCTCCTTTACCCTATTCCATGGCACGCCCTTGTTGAGTTTAGCTCTCCCTTGTTGGATTTGGCACTCCTTCTTAGCTAGTCTTCATGATAGGTTGGGCTTTGCCCCAAGTGGAGTTTTTCTTTTATATATAGCTATAAAACATAAAACACCATTAATTAGCTAATTTAGAGGTTATTTATGAGCTAACATCTTATGTAAGGTGAAAACTTTGCTCGATTAAGAACCAACAAATACCCCTACACTTACATTTAGCTCATCCTAAAGTAAAACATTATGAAGTCACCTTCTTGTAGGTGTGACAGTTGCATTTAGCATATGTAACAAACTCTTTGAACCCCTTGGTCCCCCATATGGATGAATGCGAACTCGTGAGGGTTTAAGGAAGACAAGACCACAAGTCTTTGAAGAAGAAAAAGGAAAAAAGAAAGGAAAAGGGGAAAATCTTTTTGATTTCACAAATCATTGTAAAACAACATTAAAAGGCATAATCATGCATTCCTTAAGTCAACAACTCACCCTAATCACCAAGAGTCACACAACACATGCATAGGGTGCACAATCAAAGTTATTAGTCTTCCTAAATAACAACCATGCTTTCATTCTACCCCTTTTTAATGATGAGTAAGCTATGGTCAACTCACTTTAAGTCATATAGAAATCTCCTCTCAAGTGTTTAAGCTAACGACGTGGATGCACTCACACTTCATACGAAAAATGTACTTTACCATAAGTTTGGTCTAATTCTCAGTCTCCACCACGTAGTTGCACATGCACTTTGATGATCAAGAAGAATTTTCGAAGGCTATAATAGGGCTAGGCTAAGGGTTGAGAAAGGGATCGCATTTTAGGAATAAGAAGCTAACTAGCCATACTAATGAGTTATCAAATTCACCATCATCAATACATATCCCTTACAATCACACATTATCTCACAACGTGAAATGATGACTTGAGTATTCTAGATATCACGTAAACCATCAATGCCAAGACTTTTATTTCATTTTCTTCTATTCGTTTTTCTTTTTTTTCCACTGTTTCTTAGTTTTGCTTTGCTTTATTCATCATTTTTTTCCTTCTTTTTTTTCCTTTTTTTATTTTTTTCCATAAAAGGAGACACTTGATAAGAAAGTTCTCATCCAAATAACTCATTCTCAACATTACATGGACTTAGGTCAGCCCCTACATCTTATTCTTCCCTTCCTCATAGACCACACCAAATACGCACTCCTTCATATCATTGCCTAACCCCTCATTATAGTGATACTATTAGTCTTAGTTTAGGTGGAGATGATGCTTGAGACCAAAGGCTAATAGAGCATATCATAACAAGAATAGTGATAGGCAAGACTCAAAAGGGGTAACAAAGGATCCAATTATGCACAAGGGAGGCTTATAGATAATGTGGCTATAATCATGCACAAAGAATGCCTTTTTCCTCTCATCAATCATGAAGCAATATGAAATTTCCAAGAGAGCTGGAGCATTTTCTAGAGAGTGGCAATTTTGAGTGAGCCTCTCATGAAAGAAATCAATGGCTACGAGTGATGAAGCGATTTGATTAGGCTGAAAAGCCTCATAGGTTCACCTACCATGCCTACTCTCATCTATTATGCCAAACTAATCATATATAGTCAAGAACTTGAACATTCTATCGATTATATACACCCTAATTATGTGTTTCTTGAATCGAAAGCAAAAAGAGGTCATTGCCAATAAAAGTCATATATTTTTCCCCCAAAACTGTCTATTTATAAGAAAATGGAAAATTGTTTTGAGTTTTTAAAAAAGTTTTCTCTCTTTTTTTCTTTTCCAAAAATCATAGAAAAAGGCTTCCTCACCCTCACACTTAATGTGCACAATATCCTCATTATAGGAACTAAGGCGCCCTAACAAGGAAAGAAAAGGACAAGGAAATAGAGAAAAGGGAAAGCAAAAGGTATACACACAAGGTAGGAAAAGGATGAATACCCTGAAGGTAATGGAAATGGTTGAACATGGATTCATAAATACAATACAAATGCATAACTACTCCAAATGCAATAATGTACATTGCCTATGCTCATCAGAGCCCATCAAACATGCACTCAAATCCACCATATGTGGATTGCACAATCACCACATCTATACATCATCTCAATTCACTCGGCCAATCACAACCAAATTTCTTCTCATATGGCCATCATAATCGCAGCATCAACAATAAGGGAAGGGGAGAGAAGATATGCATACATGTGACCACCTAAACTAAATAAGAAACCCCCCAATAAAAATCTATACTCAAAGACCCCCTATAAAATATAATACGCAATAAAGAGTAAGGGAGGGGTGGGGGATACAACTCACAGTCACTGAGCCTTATCAAGCCCAAGTGGTCAGAAATGGCATGAATGTCAACGAGCTCCCATGGTTACCCGGGCAAGGATGGAACTGTTGCTTCAACTATTAGATGGCCTCAAATTGTTGCGATAGAAGCTCATTCATTCGTCTCCTTTCCTCATACTCTAAGGCCTATCCCATAGCCCACTCCTCCTCTCGTCGGATTCACCTAATCTTCCTTTCGTCTTGGCACTCCATAAACCCTTTAAAATACAACATCCCTCTCATCAATAGAATATATACGTCCAGTCATCCAATCAATATCTTAACATTGATACAGAGCAAGTTCCAAGATTGGGTCTACCTTCTCAATCAAGGGTCTTGAACCAAGTTGATCCAATGCTAACCCTAGGTCAATATTGACTTGGGCCCCTTAAGAAGGTCCAAGTAGGATGTAGAAAGGTGGTTGAACCATTAGTAGCCCTAAATAAGGAGTTAATCACTTAGTCTTCCCAAAACCACCTTCATTAGCTCATTTTTAGTTTCTGGGAAGAATTATTTGTGTCATTTCTAGCTCAGTTTCTATCAAGCGAATGAGCTTTAATTTCCATGAATTATACATGGATGGAAATCCCTACATGTGTATTTTCTAACGAGTTTTAAATTGCCCCTAAATTCCAAGTATTGAGAAATTCATGGGCTAAAAACCAAGCGAGGGTCAATCCAGTACTAAAAAAATGCATGGTTTTGATTATGGGCATGATTGAGGCGGTTAAGGCTATGATTTTGGAGATTCATTAGCATGGAATGATTCTTAACAAACAAGAGAAGATTTGACAGGTAGAGGCACCTTATTTGGAGAAGTAGAGCCTACTCATGGCTCTCTAGAAGATGCAAGATGAATCCTGGAAAATCAGCTCATAGTGATTGTAATTATCTTAAGCATCTTAATTCATTTTCCTAGGATATTTTGCAAGCTTCCGATTGATCCACTTGCCCCACTAATATACAGCTAATTCTCCCTTCCATTGGGTATTCATATACTCAATTACCTTCATGAAAAAAGCACATTTGATGAATGATATGAGAGCTTGAAGCTTAGTTTTTCTCAAAATCTCAAATTCTTTACGTTTCTTAGGAGAGTGGTGATTTGAGTCTTCCCTTTAATCTAATCCCTGGTGCTAAGGCTTTAGAGGGTTAGAGGGTGGGTAAATTTAATATTGGTGGTGGTTTAACCTTTAGCGTAGATACATCGTCTTTGATTTATCTCTTGGTTACATATTTTAAGTGTTCAATCTACTCCATTAGAGGCTGTCTTTACTTGGGAATTCTCTCTCTCTTGGTTCATATTTGCGGAGAGTGATCTTCAACCTCCAGTGGGCTCACCTACAAGCATTTATGCCTTTATTTAGCCATATGGAAGCCCCCATGCATCAGATGCACCTCATTGTCACCTTCTCAAGGACCAGCTACCTCCATATAGATGCTAGAGAAAGATTAGAGGAAAGTTGATTCAAAGGGCATTAAGGTGTGGAAGAGGGACTATCTCATCTCAAAGAAAGGCTGTTGGGGTTGTGATTGAGGTTAGGGTTGGTACGTTGGGTCATTCTCACCTTGGGTTCCCCCAATTTTGTAAGCCTCCTGCCCCTCTTCTTTACCTTCATCCTTACCACCCTAAGTATTTCCCTCATTGACCTCATTGTCCTCATCCCCATTTTATGGTAGCACCACTTCTCTCATAATGACTCTTTTATAATTCTAATTTCTTTTGTTAGAAATGGTGGTTCGGGCCACATCAGGGAAGGTGAATAAAATGTGTCCCTTTGTGTCGATGATAGTCATGTGGGCTAGGGTGGTAATATCAAGGTTCTTGCCTAACAAGTGAGGCTCAATAGTGCTAAATGTCCCCTCATAGCCTAAGACTTGGGCAATTGCAATAACAGTGCCTCCCACACTAATCACATTCTTCTGAACAGTTTTAGCCATTATAACTAAATGCCAGACGATGAAGGCCACGATATCCACATGAGTGTCCCTCAAGGAACACTAAATAAGAAATAATTCCACTTTTCTAGACACGTTTTGGCTATCATTACATCCAAATATTATATTATCCATTAACCGTTGTCAATAGCGGATGTTAACATTGCATATGTCTGTAGCCTGGGCTTACATAGGGTCACAAACACGTGGTTGCCCAAATCTATCGGTGTACGATTTACATTTGGAGCATATGATGCTTAACCAAATAGGGCCAGGTCGCCACCTACTTGGAACATCACTAAACGAAGCTAGATATATCAGAAGGCAAACAACCCATTGAACTCCCTCAAACTCATTTTATGGTCCGTAATAAACATTCGGAATGAAATAAGGACCTCTTAAACCCTATATGACCTAGCCCAATCAACACATGAACAACTTAAAAGTTCATGATGAACCGGTCATATGACACACAGCTCATTTCAACATACTTCATACAACCTAAATTACTAAGTAAAGCAGTAACATCATCAAGCATACCCAATGCTCTTAAAGAATCAATAGTGCAAAATTTTTGTTCGCTAGTTTTCCTAGCATTCAAAGTCTCATATTTCAACCTTTGCTCTTCCTTTACAAAGATCAAACCCTTAGTGCTAGGAGGAAGAATCAAGGGGTAAGCCTCTTCGGTACCTTTAGTTCTCGAGGGTGCTTAGGAAGATAAGGAGCCTTTTGAGGATTTCTTGGGTAAAGAAGAAGCCTTGGAGGATTCACGAACTCTTTTTTTGCCCATTTGATCAAATTGAGTGCAGAGTCAAGCTTCTTTATTGCAAGAATGGGAAGGATTTCAGAGAGATTGTGGTGAACAAGACAAGATTATGGATGAAAGTTATGAAATTCGTGAAAAATTTCAAGGGCTTAGGAAGGATTTGAGTGGGCAATGAGAGGGGTAGTAAGGGTTAGAGAGAGAAAATCACATAGAGAGAGAAATTGGAGAGGAAGAAGAAGTAGAAAAGACGAAAAAAGTTTAAAATAGCTGGGTTAAAACTGCTAGAAAGTGGCACGGTCGTGCCTCTCGGCACCAGGGCCCATGCCAATTCTTTGGTTACCATTTTAGCAGTTCTGATCTAGCACACGCATGCCCCTTGGCAATGGTGCACCATGCGAGATTTCTATCCATCACCTCTTTGTTTTGTATCTTTCTTGCTTTCAACTCTTTCATTTCACTCATTTTTGTTTTCCTCTTGGACATTCTTTCTTTCTTTTCCTCTCTCACTCAATTTATTCTCTTTTTTTTTCCTTCGTTTTTTCCTTCTATCTTTTTTTTTTTTCTTCACTCTTTTTTTCATTTTTTTCCTCAAAAAAATTCTTCTTAGCATATTCTCATTTTTTTTTCCTTTTCCTTTTAAAATCACAACATACCTATACACATTATGCACAATTCTTAAAAGCATGACTACTTAGAGGGAAGAGGTTTATGGAGGAGGAGACACTCCATATCTTCTCCACACGGTAGTTCTAACAAGGGCTTTAATCTATGCCTATTTATCTTGAAGATCTGATCCCGGTTGGGGTCCCTAATTTCAACCAACCGTGAAGGAAAGCCTTTACAACAATTTAGGGGCCAATCCACCTAGATCTCAATTTTCCCAGGAAATGATGAAGGTAGGAGTTATACAAAAGAATGTTTTAGCCATAAGAAAATTATTTCCTATGAATGAGTTTATGATGGAAGATACTTTCGCCTAGCATTTTGCTTAAACTGGTCTTATCATACGCATCTCGCATAATTTCTTCTAACTCATTCAAATTCAATTTCCTTTCTTCATCGGTGGTATTAAGTAAAAGTTGAGGGACCGAATAGTCCACTAAGCCTGGTGCTTGAGCTCAATGAGAAAGTGGCTTGAACACTCAAAAACTACCCTATAGGGGGAGATGCCTAGAGGATTTTGCAAGGCGTTAGGTAGGCCCACAATGCATCCATCAACTTTTCTGCCCAATCCTTCATATTCTTATTCAAGGTCATCTTGAGAATTTATTTGATTTACCATTTTGACACCTCTAATTTACCGTTCGTTTGGATATGGTAAGGGGTTGCACGATGGTGAAGTAAGTAGGGCATCAAAGGACCTATTGTCGAAATAGGTTTGTTGATCACTAATGATTGCCCTAGGCATCCCATACATAGAAAAAATGTTCCCTCTCAAGAATCTTACGACCACCTTGGGCTCGTTTGTCCTTATAGGGATGGCCTCCACCCATTTGGACACATAGTCCACACACAAAAGGATATGCTCATTCTCAAATGAATTTAGATAAGGACCTATAAAATCTATGCCCCATATGTTAAATATTTCAATAACAATGAATGGGGTGAGGTGCATCATGTCCTTTCTACCTATCTTGCCCAACTGTTGGCAATGCAAGCATCTTTTGTAATACTCATGGGCATCTCTAAATAGGGTGGGCCAATAGAAGCCATTTTGAAGGATTTTTATGTGGCTTTTCTTCCCCAAAATGCCCCCCATAAGATTGATCATGATAAAAAGAGAGGACACTATGGATTTGATCATCAGGGATGCATCTTCTAATGATTTGGTGCAGACAGTATTTAAACAAGTAAGGGTTGTCCCATATAAAGAACCGGACCATGGAAAGAAAGCAGGCCCCATCATCCTTGCTCCAACCGCTAGGCATTTCTCTCGTTACCAAATAATTCATTATGTCAATAAATCATGGTTCCACTTGAGCCCTAAATAGTTGCTCATCGCGTAAACAATCACAAATAGGGGACTCACTTCTATTGCTTGTCACTATCCTAGAAAGATGGTCTGCTACTGGGTTCTCGAAACTCTTCCCATCCTTAATCTCACAATGGAATTCTTGGACAAGCATAATCCATCTAATTAACCTAGGCTTAGCATCTTTCTTTTTAGAAAGATGTTTCAAGGTGGTGTGGTCAGTGAAAACAATGACATGAGATGCTATAAGGTAAGGCCTAAACTCTTCGAATCCAAAACAACTGCCAAGAAATCTTTTTTAGTCATGGTGTAATTCACTTGCGCCTCCTTCAGGTATGAGTCACATAGTAAATTACATGGGGTTTTTTATCAACTCATTGTCCTAGAACTACCCCAACTGCATAGTCTGATGCATCACAAATAAGTTCAAAAACTCCCCCCTAAATGAGAGGATGCAAGATAGGGGTCGTGATCAAGTCTTCCTTAAGCTTTGTACATGCCACTTCGTACTTCTTGCAGAAGTGGATAGCATATCCTTAACTAGGAGTGAGAACAAGGGCTTAGCAATTTTGCTAAAGTTCTTGATAAATCTCCAGTAGAAACCGGCACGCTTCAAAAAGATCGTATTTCCTTTACACAAGTGGGGAGCGGGAGACTTGCAATCAAATTCATTTTTGCTTTATCTACCCCTATGCCCTTACTAGAGATAATATGACTTAAGACAATCCACCTCTTGACCATGAAATGACACTTCTCTCAATTAAAAGTCAAATGCTTATCTCGGTACCTTCTTAAAACTTTTCCCAAGTTAGTCAACCAATCCTCAAAATATTTCTCCATGTATGGAGATTTCATCTCTAAAAATATTAAGGCACTTCTCGACTAAATTGAAAAATTATCAAGATTATGCACCTTTAGAAGGTGGACAGGGCGTTGCAAAGACCAAAAGGCATATTCCTAAAGGCATAAGTGCCAAAAGAGCATATAAATGTTGTTTTTTCTTGGTCTTTAGGGGCAATGGGGATTTGGGTAATAGTAAGAATGGCTACCAAGAAAGCAATGGAAAGCCCCTTTGGTTAACCTCTCTAACATTTGATCGAGGAAGGATAAGGGAAAGTGATCATTTCTAGTGGCAAAGTTCAAATTTCTATAGTCAATGCATATCCTCTACCTAGATTGCATTCTCATGGGAATGAGCTTATCCTTATTATTCCTGACCACACTGATATCAGTCTTTTTAGCAACGACTTAGATAGGACTCACCCATTCACTATCCGAGATGGGGTAAATAATACCATGATCCAACCACTTTAAGATTTTTTTCTTACCACTTCTTGAAAGATGGTGTTCAACCTTCTTTGTCTGCTCCATTAGGGCTTGGCATTGTCCTTAAAGTGTATTCGATGTTGCACTGTGGTAGGACTAATGTGCCGAATATGTCTTAAGATCCACCCTAAAGCTTCTTGGTTGTCTCTTAGCAAGTCTAGGACTTGAGTCTCTTGATCCAAATTCAAATCATTAGCAATTGTGACATAAGAATTTCACTTGGACCCAAGTGTTGTGATTTTTCGCAAGCGCACGGTTTATCGTTGTAACATTTACGGGTGCTGTCCTCAGGGATGGATGAGAAATTGAGTTACTAAGTCGTATACGTTAACCCAACATCAAAATTAATACAAATTAAGTTGAGCTAATTATCAAATATTTAAGCCAAATGTGAAATTAAACTATTAGGATAAAGTGATGAAATCAGGCATCAAACACTAACTGATCAGTTAAAAATACTCTAACCAAGGAAAGAAACACCAAACTGCAAATAAGGTGAGGCACCAACACTTAGCCGTGATAATTTCAGAAATCTTAAATAAACAACATAGAGGAAAGAGAACAAATGAACAAACCAAAGCGAATGAACCCTGCAGCAGAGCACAAGAGCACCAGAATGAGGGAAGAAATAGGGCCAACATTCAACTTAATAATTTAGTTAATGCGTGCCAGATTGTGCACTTCAATCCCAAATTGAACTCTATTCGGAGCCAAATGCCAAATGTTTTACTCGAATTCAATCAATCCGAAATCGATAACACCAAGCCCGTGAAGTAAGGAGTAGGACTTGTAACTAAAAACACGAAAATAAGAATGAAAACAAAATTAGAAAGTGAAACTGGGGTCCTCGATCTGAAACTGGAAAAACCAAAAATTGAAAATTCTAGAAACAATCCGCTCTCTTTCTCTGCTCTGTTTTCGGCCTCCATAAAAGCTTGCCCCCAATGCCCACTCAACTGCTTTGGTTGCCCTTCAATAAACTCTTGTAACTAACAATTTGATGATGGCAATGATAATGGATAATTATGGAGGAGAGAGGTAAGTAAAACGGACGATTGAATGAGGGAAGAGAGGATAATGAAATGCCATGGCCATGCTCTATTCTGTTCGTTGCCTCTTTTTTTTTTGCGCTCTACTGGGCTAAAACGGAAGAAGAAGACAAAGAGAGGGAAGAGAGAGATTGAGGATGGTTATGGTGGGGAGATGAAGAGTCACGGTCTACCCTGCCCTATTCTACCGCGCTTTCGGGTTCTGGGCAAGGAGGGATGAAGCAGGGACGAAGCAGGAAGAAGAAGAAAATGGGCAGGGGGCTGCATCGCGTGAGAGGTATGCCTCACTTAAGTGAGGAAGCTGCTGGGCTGAGCGTCTGGACAAAGAGAACAGGCCCAAAATCATGATTGCACTTAGCACGTGCAACAAGCCCTTTAAACCCCTAGGCTACCCCTAGCGGACGAGTAAGGTCTCGTGAGGGTGTGCAGAAGATACACCCACAAAATCTATAAAAGAAAACATAAACAGAAACTCAAAAATCTTTTTTTTTTTTCTGTATAAAACTGGGGAAAGATATATACACATTCTACAAATAAATCAGCCATGTAGCAAAGATATTGGCTTGCATACAAACAAAATGTACTCATCAAGGCTCTCTACCCCATGAATGACATCAAAGCACTAATTTTTCACCCCACTACACATCAAGACTTTAAATCCATCCCAATGCTTGTGTGCATTTGTATTATCATCCTAGGGCTCAGGTTTACCAAAATCAAACTCAATCCCACGTGACTGACACAAATTGCATTATTGACTTAATAACATAGGAAGCAAGTTTTTCCAATAGCAACATTGCCTCAAAGGGTAACACCCAGCAGCACATGCCTTAAAGGGTAACGCCCAGTAGCGCATGGCTCAAAGGGATACTTGTCATTCCAAATTGTGTTTCATTTTCATTTTTTATTCTTTTTTTTAGTTCTTTTTTTTCCTTTTTTTTTCATTTTTCTTATTCTCATGTTTTTCTCTCTTTTTTTTCGTTTTTTTAAAATAAAAAAACAAAGTAATTATGTCAAAAACAAGTGGCAGAGCCAATCATAGAAAACTAAGACCTTAAGACAACGAGGATGAAATAAATAGGGATTGGATTACACACCGATAATGAACAAATGGGGTTACGCTAAGAATGACACACCGAGGATGGAGACCGAACATGCACATCATGCTTCCATACAAACTAACAATCAAAGCACAAGGGATTTAAGCTGATCAGAAAAGTACAAAGGTTCCCCAAAAGCAAAACAAAAATCTTTTTGGATTTTCAAAATTTTTCAAATTTTTTGGTCAATTTTTTTTTTTAAAAGTTTCCCCAAAGTTTCCCCACCTTCACACCTAAATCTCACAATGTCCTCGTTGGGAGTGAAAAGAAACAGACAAAAAAAAATAAAAAGAAAAAAGAATATACAAACAGAAGACTAAGGCTCAAAAAGAAAGAAAAATGGCATGACAACTCAAAAAGAAAACAAAAAAAATAAAAGACAGCACAAATATATACAAAAGAAAAGAAAATTAAAAAAAAAGAGATAAAGATGAATGATTATACAAAATCAGGCACAGGAGTACACCTAAGCTACAACCTCTTGAAATGTGCTTAGATAGATGCTCATGGAGCATCAGCTACTCCATATTGCAAGCAACATTTTTACTTGAATCAAAACTAGCTAGAGCACATGGCAGTTTATCAAACAAAGAAGCCCAACTCTCAATAAAAATAATGTAATAAAGATTAAAGAGTTGGAGCCAAAATGAATACTTTCACCATAGCAATAAAGCACAGGTAAGGGCCCATTTCAACTTGTCAAATGCATGGTCCCAGACATCAAACAAGCAGATGTAATTCAAACTAGCCAGCTGGTAGGTCATTGGCCTAGAAAGTATATCATCATGAATCAATGGTCTAAGCAAATTAGCGAGTCCTAAATCCACAAGTCCTTTAGTTTAATGGGCGTAGGAGTGTTGTCTAAATCAAAATGTTCAGTGACAATGGCCTCAGACTCAACAAATTTAGATTTATGCGATTCAAAAAGAAAGTCAGGGCGGATGGGGTCAAAAGAAAAAGATTCGTATTCAGCACACAAATCCACATCCAAACCCACATTTGCATCAAACCCACAAAAAAAAGATTCATATTCTATAGAAAGAACATCATCGTCGAATTTCAAAGTAGTGGGTGTAGCTTCCTCCTCACATGACTTCGGTGAAATAGTATCGTCTGACTCATCTAACTAATGGTGCTCAAAGTCAGTTGTGACACTTAAATCAAACTCACTAAGGCTCCCACATTCATCACCCTCCTTAAACTCAAAAGAATCATTTAAAGTGGTGGGTGGGTGGATAAAAACTAGGACATCCTCAATGACATCTGTAGGGGAGTTAAATTCAGGTGCAAGGGCAAGGGGTAGAGAAGTAAGGAAGTCCCCCTCTTGCTATACACTAGGCAAAGGCATGCCATTATTCAAATCGGGCCGAGCAACATAAGAGGGCTCAAAATCTTCAAAGAGATTAACTTCAGGTTTAGGAGATCCTAAACTAGAGTCAGGTTTAGTACAATTCTCCCTACTTTGATTAAAACATTGAGAATATTCAGCAATCCTCACTTTCATGTTCTCTATTATTTTATCAGTCAATTCATTTATCTTCTTTTCCACACTTGCATAGGTAGCATCAACATAAGCATGATATGGACAGTTACGAGCGTCATGATCATAAGAGTCATAATATTCACACAAAAGAGGTGACTCACAAGAATAAGAGGGGTCATGTGAATCTATAAAAGAATCTTGAGGGTAAGGACTAACAGAAATAACAGACTCACTATGAAGTGGGTAACCAATATTCTTCTGAACTTAATTAAGCTTTTTAAGTATCCCAGGCTAATTTTTCAAAGAAATCCCAAATTTCATCTTGAGCTTTAGATAACAATCCTAATACACCTCCATGATAAATGGACTCAATATAGCCCCAAGATTCAGAATTCAAGCCCACGGTAATGACCTCACAAATTTTCCATTTTTGAAAATTCTGATTCAATTGAGCACGATAATCATTAACTCTCGAAGGATAACTCCAAAAAGGTTCATTCTCATATTGTGGAAAATTAAATACTGGCATGCTTGAAACTAGTGTTTCTTTTTCAATTTTAAGAATCTTTCGATTTATTTGCATTTTTAAGTTTTTAATTTTTTATATTTTTTTAAGTAAAGAAAATATATCTAGGACACTATGTACAAACCAATGACTAAAACAAAAAGAAGAGACTCAAATAATTAAGTGAACAAAACAAAATAAACTAATAAAAATAAAACTATGCTACCAAAATAAAAGAAAGACCGAAATGACTCAAACATCACACAAAATATAAAATGAACACAAACACAAAAGAAGAGCATTTTTTAATTTTTTTCGCTTTGTTGCTGCTACTTCTGTGCCTTTTCCTGTGCAATAACCAAATTATTAGTCTCTTCTGCTTTTCTTTTTTTTTTCAAATAGCAAAATCACACGAAATAGCAAAATTAAATTGACCCGAAGCTAAAACTGCAACTCAAATCAAAAATAAAAAATAATCAAGGCTAAAACTAAACTAACACACACAAAATCGAAAATCAAAAGTATGAAACGAAAACGAAAACGAAATCGATGCAAATAACTAAATTACGAATCGACTATGCAACCTAATTTCACAATGTCATCCCCGACAACGGCGTCAAGAACTTGTTGTAATTTTTCGCAAGTGCACGGTTTATCTTTGTAATGTTTGTAGGTATTGTCCTCAGGGATGGATGTGAAATTGAGTTACTAAGTCGTATACGTTAACCCAAGGTCGAAATTAATACAAATTAGGTTGAGCTAATTGCCAAATATTTAAGTTAAATGTGAAACCAAACTGTTAGGATGAAGGAATGAAATCGAGTGCCAGACACTAACTGATCAATAAAAATACTCTAACCAATGAAAGCAACACCAAACTGCAAATAAGGTGAGCCATCAACACTTAGCCCCGATTATTTTAGAAATCTTTAATAAACAACACAGAGGAAAGAGAATGAATGAACAAAGCACGGTGAATGAACCCAGAAGAAGAGCACAAGAGCACTAGAATGAGGGATGAAATAGGGCCAACATTCAACTTAATAATTTAGTTAATGCGTGCCAGATTGTGCACTTCAGTCCCAAATTGAACTCTATTCGGAGCTAAATGTCAAATGTTTAACTCGAATTCAATCAATCCGAAATCGATAACATCAAGCCTGTGAAGCAAGGAATAGGACTTGCAACTAAAAACACAAAATAAGAATGAAAACAAAATTACAAAAGGAAACTGGAGTCCACGATCTAAAACTGGAAAAACCAAAAATTGAAAATTCTAGAAACAATCCGCTCTCTGTCTCTTCTTTGTTTACGACCTCCATAAAAGCTCGCCCCCAACGCCCATTCAACTGCTTCGGTTGCCCTTCAATCAACTCTTGTAACTGAAGGTGTGATGATGGCAATGATGATGGATAATTAGGAAGGAGAGATATAAGCAAAACGGACGACTGAATGAGAGGAGAGAGGATAATGAAATGCCATGGCCATGCTATATTCTGTTCATTGCCTCTACCTTTTTCGGTTCTGCTAGGCTAAAACGGAAAAAGAAGACGAAGAGAGGGAAGAGAGAGATTGAGGACGGTTATGGAGGGGAGATGAAGAGTCACGGGCTGCCCTGCCCTATTCTACTGCGCTTTTGGGTTCTGGGCAAGGAGGGACGAAGCAGGGACGAAACAGGAAGAAGAAGAAAACGAGGGGGGGCTGGGTCACGTGAGAGGCACGCCTCACTTAAGTGGGGAAGTTGCTGGGCTGAGCGTGTGGACAAAGAGAACAAGCCCAAAATCGGGCTGCGCCGGCTGCTCTACTGGGCTCATGAACCCTCTTTCTTCTTCCTTTTTTTTTTTTGGGTCCAAATTGATCCAATCAATTTTTCCTTTTATCAATCGCATCAGACATTTTCTTCAAATTTTCAAATTCCTGCAAAATAAGAAAAACAACATTAAATTCCTAATTTAGCAATTTATTTCGAGCAAATATTAGATAATAAAATGGTATAAAAATCATAATTTTAGATTGAATAATTACCCCAAACCTATGTTTTACTCGTCCTCTGGTAAAGCAAAACCAAAAATCCTAGAAAAGAAAGCAAAACAAAATCCTAACTCACTTTCGTAGGAATCACGATTGCACTTAGCACGTACAACAAGCCTTTTAAACCCCTAGGTTACTCTTAGTGGACGAGTAAGGCCTCGTGAGGGTTTGCAGAAGATACACCCACAAAATCTATAAAAGAAAACATAAACAGAAACTCAAGAAATTTTTTTTTGTATAAAACTGGGGAAAGATATATACACATTCTAATCAACTAAATCACCCATGTAGCAAAAACATTGGCTTGCATATAAACAAAATGTACTTATCAAGGCTCTCTATCCCATGAATGACATCAAAGCACTAATTTTTCAGCCCACTGCACATCAAGACTTTGAATCCATCCCAGTGCTTGTATGCATGTGCATCATCATCCTAGGGCTCAGGTTTACCAAAATGAAACTCAATCCCACTTGACTGACACAAATTACGTTATTGACTTAATAACATAGGAAGCAAGTTTTTCTAGTAGCAATATTGCCTCAAAGGGCAACACCCAGCAGCACATGCCTCAAAGGGTAACGCCCAGTAGTGCATGCCTCGAAGGAATACTTGTCATTTCAAATTTTATTCCATTTCCATTTTCTATTCTTTTTTTTTCCGTTCCTTTTTTTCATTTTTTTTTTTCATTTTTCGCATTCTCATGTTTTCTTCTTCTTTTTTTTGTTTTTTTAAAATAAAAAACCAAAGTAATTGTGTCAAAAATATATGGGAGAGCTAATCATAGAAAACTACGACTTTAAGACAATGAGCATTAAATAACTAGGGATTGGATTACGCACTGTTAGTGAACAAATGGGGTTAGGCTAAGAATGACACACAGAGGATGGAGATCTAACATACACATCATGCTTTCATACAAGCTAACAATCAAAGCACAGGGGATTTAAGCTGATCAGAAAAGTGCAAAGGTTCCCCAAAAAAAACCCAAAAATCTTTTTGGATTTTCAAAATTTTTCAAATTTTTTTTTCAAATTTGTTTTTGAAGTTCCCTCAAAGTTTCCCCAACCCCACATCTAAATCTCACAATGTCCTCGTCGAGAGTGAAAAGAAATAGACAAAAGAAAAAAAAACTAAAAAGAAAAACGAATATACAAAAAGAAGACGAAGACTCAAAAAGAAAGAAAAATGGCATGACAACTCAAAAAGAAAACATTAAAAATAAAAGACAGCCACAAATATATACAAAAGAAAACAAAATTAAAAAAAGGAGATAAAGGTAAACGATTATACTAGGTCAGGTGCAGGAGCACACCTAAGCTATAGCCTCTTAAAATGGGCTTAGATAGAGGCTCATGGAGCATCAGCCACTCCATATCGAAAGCAACATTTCTACGTGAATGAAAACTTGTTAGAGCTTGTAGCAGTTGATTAAACAAAGAAGCCCAACTCTCAATAAAAATAATGTAATAAAGATTAAAGAGTTGGAGCCAAAACGAATACATCCACCATAGCAATACAGCACACGTAAGGGTCCGTTTCAACTTGTCAAATGTATAGTGCCAAACATCAAACAAGCAGATGTAATTCAAACTAGCCAGCTGGTGGGTCATTGGCCTAGAAAGTATATCATCATGAATGAATGGTTTTGGCAAATTAGTGAGTCCTAAATCCACAAGTCCCTTAAGTTCAATGTGCATAGGAATCTGGTCTGAATCAAAATGTTTAGTGAGAATGGCCTTAGACTCAATAAATTTAGACTTGTGAGATTCAAAAAAAAGTTAGGGTGGATGGGGTCAAAACAAAAGAATTCGTATTTAGCACACAAATCCACATCCAAACCCACATTAGCATCAAACCCACATGAAAAAGACTCATATTCTATACAAAGAAATCATCGTCGAACTTCAAAGTAGTGGGTGTAGCTTCCTCCTCACATGACTCCGGTGAAATAGTATCGTCTGACTCATCTAACTCATGGTGCTCAAAGTCAGTTGTGACGCTCAAGTGGAACTCACTAGGGTTCCCACATTTATCACCCTCCTCAAACTCAAAAGAATCTTGTAAAGTGGTGGGTGTGGTGACAGAAACTAGGACATCCTCAATGACATCTGTAGGTGAGCTAAATTCAGGTGCAACGGCAGGGGATAAAGATGTAAGGAAGTCCCCCTCTTGCTCTACACTAGGCAAAGGCATGTCATTATTCAAACCGGGCCAAACGAGATAAGAGGGCTCAAAATCATCGTAGAGACTAACTTCAGGTTTAGGATATCCTAAACTAGAGTCAGGCTCATTACAATTCTCCCTACTTTGATTAAAACATTGAGAATATTCAGTAATCCTCACTTTTATGTTCTCTATTATTTTATCAGTCAATTCATTTATCTTTTTTTCCACACTTGCATAGGTAGCATCAACATATGCACGATATGGACAGTTATAAGCATCACGATCATAAGAGTCACAATATTCACACAAAAAAGGCGACACACAAGAATAAGAGGGGTCATGTGAATCTATAAAATGATCTTGAGGGTGAGGACTAACAAGAATAACAGACTCACTATGAAGTGGGTAACCAAAATTCTTCTTAGCTTGTTTAAGCTTTTAAGTATCCCAAGCTAGTTTTTCAAAGAAATCCCAAAGTTCATCTTGAGTTTTAGATAACAATCCTAATACACCTCCAGAATAAATGGACTCAATATAAACCTAAGATTCAGAATTCAAACCCACAGCAATGACCTCACAAATTTTTCATTTTTGAAAGTTCTGATTCAATTGAGCATAATAATCATTAAGTCTCGAAAGATAACTCCAAAAAAATTCATGCTCATATTGTGGGAAATTAATTACTAGCAAGCTTGAAACTAGTGTTTTTTCAATTTTAAGAATTTTTCAATTTATTTGGATTTTTAAGTTTTTAATTTTTTAAAATTTTTCTAAGGAAAGAAAATACATCTCGGACACTATGTACAAACTAATGACTAAAACAAAAAGAGGAGACTCAAATAATTAAGTGAACAAAACAAAGTAAACTAACAAAAATAAAATTATGTTACCAAAATAAAAGAAAGGCCAACATGACTCAAACATCATACAAAATATAAAATGAACACATACACAATAGAAGAGCATTTTCTATTTTTTTTTTTTCTCTTTGTTGCTGCTACTTCTGTGCCTGTTTCCTGCGCAATAACCAAATTGTTAGTCTCTTCTTCTTCTCTTTTTTTTTTTCAAATAGCAAAATCACACGAAATGGCAAAATTAAATTGACCCAAAGCTAAAACTGCAACCCTAATCAAAAATCAAAAATAATATAGCCTAAAACTAAACTACCACACAAAAAATTGAAAATAAAAAGTATGAAACGAAAACGAAAACGAAAACAAAATCGATGCAAACAACTAAACTACGACTCCACTATGTAACCTACTTTCATAATGCCATCCCCAGCAACGACGCCAAATACTTATTGTAATTTTCTGCAAGCGCACGGTTTATCATTGTAACGTTTGCGGGTATGGTCCTTAGGGATGGATGTGAAATTGAGTTATTAAGTCGTGTACGTTAACCCAAGATCAAAACTAATACAAATTAGGTTAAGCTAATTACCAAATACTTAAGTTAAATATGAAACTAAACTATTCGGATAAAGTGATGAAATCGAGTACCAAACACTAACTGATCAATTAAAAACACTCTAACTAAGGAAAGCAACACCAAACTACAAATAAGGTAGCCACTAACACCTAGCCGTGATTATTTCAGAAATCTTTAACGAACAACACATAGGAAAGAGAACGAATGAACCCAGCAGCAGAGCACAAGAGCACCAGAAAGAGGGATGAAACAGGGCCAACATTCAACTTAATAATTTAGTTAATGCGTGCCAGATTGTGCACTTTAATCCCAAATCCGAAATCGATAACACCAAGCCTATGAAGCAAGGAATAGGACTTGTAACTAAAAACTTGAAAACAAGAATGAAAACAAAATTACAAAATGAAACTGGAGTCCTCGATCTGAAACTGAAAAAACCAAAAATTGAAAATTCTAGAAACAATCCGCTCTCTTTCTCTGCTCTGTTTTCGTCCTCCATAAAAGCTCGCCCCCAATGCGCATTCAACTGCTCTGGTTGCCCTTCAATCAACTCTTGTAACTGAAGGTTTGATGATGGCAATGATGATGGATAATTAGGGAGGAGAGAGATAAGTAAAATGGACAATTGAATGAGAGGAGAGAGGATAATGAAACGTGATGGCCATGCTTTATTCTATTTGTTGCCTCCATTTTTTTTCGGTTCTGCTACGCTAAAACGGAAGAAGAAGATGAAGACAGGGAAGAGAGTGATTAAGGGCGGTTATGGTGGGGAGATGAAGAGTCACGGGCTACCCTGCCTTGTTGTATCGTTCTTTCGGGTTCTGGGCAAGGAGGTATGAAGCAGGGACAAAGTAGGAAGAAGAAGAAAATAGGGAGGGGGCTGGGTCACGTGAGAGGCACGCCTCACTTACGGGAGGAAGCTGCTGGCTGAGCGTGTGGACAAAGAGAACAGGCCCAAAATCTGGCTGGGTCGACTGCTCTGCTGGGCTCATGAACCTTCTTTCTTCTTCTTTTTTTTTTTTTTTTTTGGGGTCCAAATTGAGCCAATCAATTTTTCCTTTTAGCAATCGCATCAGACATTTTCTTAAATTTCCAAATTCCTACAAAATAAGAAAAACAACATTAAATTTCTAATTTAGTAATTTATTTCGAGCAAATATTAAATAATAAAAGGGTATAAAATATTATAATTTCATATTGAACAAATACCCCCACACCTAAGTTTTGCTCGTCCTTGAGTAAGCAAAACTAAAAATCCTAGAAAGGAAAACAAAACAAAATCTTAACTCACTTTCATAGGAATCACGATTACACTTAGCATGCGCAACAAGCCTTTTAAACCCCTAGGTTACCCCTAGTGGACGAGTAAGGTCTCATGAGGGTTTGCAAAAGATACACCCACAAAATCTATAAAAGAAAACATGAACAGAAACTCGAAAATCTTTTTTTCTATTTGTACAAAACTGGGGAAAGATATAAACACATTCTAATCAACTAAATCACCCATGTAGCAAAGATATTGGCTTGCATATAAACAAAATGTACTCATCAAGGCTCTTTACCCCATGAATGACATCAAAACACTAATTTTTCATCCCGTTACACATCAAGACTTTGAATCCATCCTAATGCTTATGTTTATGTGTATCATCATCCTAGGGCTCAGGTTTACCAAAATGAAACTCAATCCTACTTGATTGATACAAATTACATTATTGACTTAATAACATAGGAAGTAAGTTTTTCCAGTAGCAATATTGCCTTATAGGATAACACCCAGCAGCACGTACCTTAAAGGGTAACACCCAATAACGCATGCCTCAATGGAATACTTGTCATTCCAAATTTTATTTCATTTTAATTTTCTATTCTTTATTTTTCAGTTCCTTTTTTTTCCAATTTTTTTTTCATTTTCTCATTCTTATGTCTTTCTCTCTTTTTTTTCGTTTTTTTTTTCAATAAAAAACCAAAGTTATTGTGTGAAAAACAAGTGGGAGAGCCAATCATAGAAAACTAAGACCTTAAGACAATGAGGATGAAATAAATAGGGATTGGATTATCCACCGATAATGAACAAATGGGGCTGGGCTAAGAATGACACACCGAGGATGGAGACCTAACATGCACATCATGCTTGCATATAAGCTAACAATCAAAGCACTGGGGATTTAAGCTGATCAGAAAATTACAAAGGTTCCCCCAAAAAAAAGAAAATCTTTTTGGATTTTCAAAATTTTTCAAATTTTTTTTTCAATTTTTTGAAAATGTTTCCCCGAAGTTTTTCAACCCCCACATCTAAATCTCACAATGTCCTCATTGGGAGTGAAAAGAAACAGACAAAAGAAAAAAAACTAAAAAGAAAAATGAATATGCAAAAAGAAGACTAAGACTTAAAAAGAAAGAAAAATGGCATGACAACTCAAAACTAAAATAATAAAAAAGAAGACAGCCACAATTATATACCAAAACAAAACAAAATAACAAAAAGGAGATAAAGATGAACGATTACATTAGGTCAGGTGCAATAGTAAACCTAAGCTGCAGTCTCTTGAAATGTGCTTAGATAGAGGCTCATGGAGCATCAGCCACTCCGTATCGAAAGCAACATTTCTGCTTAAATCAAAACTAGTTAGAGCACCTAGTAGTTTATCAGACAAAGAAGCCCAACTCTCAATAAAAATAATGCAATAAAGATTAAAGAGTTGGAGCCAAAATGAATACGTCCACCATAGCAATAAAGCACAGGTAAGGGCCCATTTTAACTTATCAAATGTATAGTCCCAAACATCAAACAAGCAGATGTAATTCAAACTAGCCAGTTGGTGGCTTATTGGCCTAGAAAGTATATCATCATGAATGAATGGTCTAGGCAAATTATTGAGTCCTAAATCCATTAGTCCTTTAAGTTCAATGTGCGTAGGAGTCTGGTCTAAATCAAAATGTTCGATGATAATGGCCTCAGACTCAACAAATTTAGACTTGTGAGATTCAAAAAGAAAGCCAGGGTG
The DNA here is from genome assembly GCA_029747015.1 of Carnegiea gigantea. Classification (NCBI taxonomy): domain Eukaryota; kingdom Viridiplantae; phylum Streptophyta; class Magnoliopsida; order Caryophyllales; family Cactaceae; genus Carnegiea; species Carnegiea gigantea. The sequence goes on from JAKOGI010001130.1 coordinate 234,908, forward strand.
GATGGGGTCAAACGAAAAAGATTCGTATTCAGCACACAAATCCACATCCAAACCCACATTGACATCAAACCCACATGAAAAAGATTTATATTCTATAGAAAGAACATCATCGTCGAATTTCAAAGTAGTGGCTATAGCTTTCTCCTCACATGACTTCGGTAAAATAGTATCGTCTGACTCATCTAACTCATGGTGCTCAAAGTCAGTTGTGTCGCTCAAATCGAACTCACTATGGTTCCCACATTCATCACCCTTCTTAAACTCAAAAGAATCATTTAAAGTGGTGGGTGGGTCGACAGAAACTAGGACATCCTCAATGACGTCCATGAATGAGTTAAATTTAGGTGCAAGGGCAGACGGTAGAGATGTAAGGAAGTCCCCCTCTTGCTCTACACTAAGCAAAGCCATGTCATTATTCAATTCGAGTCGAGTGAGATACAAGGACTCAAAATCATCATAGAGACTAACTTCAGGTTTAGGAGATCCCAAACTAGAGTAAGGCTCATTACAATTCTCCCTACTTTGATTAAAACATTGAGAATATTTAGAAATCCTCACTTTCATGTCATCTGTTATTTTATCAATCAATTCATTTATCTTCTTTTCCACACTTGCACAGGTAGCATCAACATACGCAGGATATGGATAGTTACATGCATTATGATCATAACTGCCACAATATTCACACAAAATAGGGGACACATAAGAATAAGAAGGGTCATATGAATCTATAAAATGATGTTGAGGGTAAGGACTAACAGGAATAACAGACTCACTATGAAGTAGGTAACCAAAATTCTTCTAAGCTTGTTTAAGCTTTTAAGTATCCCAAGCTAATTTTTCAAAGAAATTCCAAACTTCACCTTGAGTTTTAGATAACAATTTTAATATACCTCTAGGATAAGTGGACTCAATATAACCCCAAGATTCAGAATTCAAACCCACAGTAATGACCTCACAAATTTTCTATTTTTGAAAATTCTGATTCAATTGAGCACGATAATAATTAAGTCTCGGAAGATAATTTCGAAAAGGTTCTTGCTCATATTGTGGGAAATTAAATACTAGCATGCTTGAAACTAGTGTTTTTTTCAATTTTAAGAAATTTTTAATTTTTTTGGATTTTTAAGTTTCGAATTTTTTATATTTTTTTAAGGAAAGAAAATACATCCAGGACACTATGTACAAACCAATGACTAAAACAAAATGAAGAGACTCAAATAATTAAGTGAACAAAACAAAATAAACTAACAAAAATAAAACTATACTACCAAAATAAAAGAAAGACCAAAATGACTCAAACATCATACAAAATATAAAATGAATACAAACACAAAAGAAGAGCATTTTTTATTTTTTTTTCCTGCGTTGCTGCTAGTTTTGTGCCTGTTTCCTGCGCAATAACCAAATTGTTAGTCTCTTCTTCTTTTCTTTTTTTTTTTCAAATAGCAAAATCACACGAAATAGCAAAATTAAATTGACCCAAAGCTAAAACTGCAACTCAAATCAAAAATCAAAAATAATCTAGGCTAAAACTAGACTAACAAACAAAAAATCGAAAATCGAAAATATGAAACGAAAACGAAAACGAAATCGATGCAAACAACTCAATTACGACTTGACTATGCAACCTAATTTCACAGCGCCATCCCCGACAACGATGCCAAAAACTTGTTGTAATTTTCCGCAAGTGCATGGTTTATCATTGTAACATTTGTGGTTATCGTCCTCAGGGATGGATGTAAAATTGAGTTACTAAGTCCTATACGTTAACCAAGATCAAAATTAATACAAATTAAGTTGAGCTAATTACCAAATATTTAAGTTAAATGTGAAAGTAAACTATTATGATAACGTGACGAAATCGAGTTCCAAACACTAACTGATCAATTAAAAAGCTCTAACCAAGGAAAGCAACACCAAACTGCAAATAAGGTGAGCCACCAACACTTAGCTGTGATTATTTCAGAAATCTTTAATAAACAACACAGAGGAAAGAGAACGAATGAACAAAGCAGAGCGAATGAACCCAATCGCAGAGCACAAGAGCACCAAAACGAGGGATGAAACAGGGCCAACATTCAACTTAATAATTTAGTTAATGTGTGCAAGATTGTGCACTTCAATCCCAAATTGAACTCTATTCAGAGCCAGATGTCAAATGTTTGCCTCGAATTCAATCAATCCGAAATCGATAACATCAAGCCTGTGAAGTAAGGAATAGGACTTGTAACTAAAAACACGAAAATAAGAATGCAACCAAAATCAGAAAATGAAACTGGTGTCCTCGATCAGAAACTGGAAAACCAAAAATTGAAAATTCTAGGAACAATTTGCTCTCTTTCTCTGCTCTATTTTCGGCCTCCATAAAAGCTCGCCCCAAATGCCCATTCAATTGCTTCGATTGCCCTTCAATCAACTCTTGTAACTGACGGTTTGATGATGGCAATGATGATGGATAATTAGGGAGGAGAGAGATAAGTAAAACGGACGATTGAATGAGAAGAGAGAGGATAATGAACAGCCATGGCCATGCTCTATTTTGTTTGTTGCCTCTATTTTTTTCGATTCTCCTGGGCTAAAATGGAAGAAGAAGACGAAGAGAGGGAAGAGAGAGATAGAGGACGGTTATGGTGGGGAGATGAAGAGTCACGGGCTACCCTGCCCTTCTCTACTGTGCTTTTGGGTTCTGGCCAAGAAGGGACGAAGCAGGGACGAAGCAGGAAGAAGAAGAAAATGAGGAGGGGGCTGGGTCATGTTAGAGGCATGCCTCACTTAGGGGAGGAAGCTGCTGGGCTGAGCGTGTGGACAAAGAGAGCATGCCCAAAATCTAGCTGGGCCGGCTGCTCTGCTAAGCTCGTGAACCTTCTTTCTTCCTTTTTTTTTTTTTTTTGGTTCCAAATTGATCCAATCAATTTTTCCTTTTAGCAATCGCATCAGACATTTCTTCAACTTTCTAAATTCCTACAAAATAAGAAAAACAACATTAAATTCCTAATTTAGTAATTTATTCTGAGCAAATATTAGATAATAAGAGGGTATAAATATCATAATTTCATATTAAACACCAAGAATGCATATTTGAGCATGTTGGGAAGGGGTTTTAGCTCAAAAGAGAAAGACAATGAAACACTATGATGTGCCTCATGAGATGGAGAGGGAATAGAAGAGAAGGATGCAAGAATCGATGCATGCAATGAATCATCACACTGTTCCTCAAATATAAATGTATCAAATTTGGGTTCATACTCCACACAAAATGACTTATACACACATGACATTAACTCCTCTTCAGAATCAAACTCTACTCCTCTTAACGAAAAGTCACCCACCCAATTAAAGCTACGATGCCCAGTGTTCTCAAACCCCATTGGTTGCTTTTGGAGGTTAAATACATTCAATTTCATTATCACATTTCCAAATGCCAACTTCATTTTCCCATCCCTACAGTTAATGAGAGCATTAGAAGTAACTAAGAACGGTCGACCAAGTATGACTATTATTTCATTTTTAAGACTCATCACAACCTTGATCTCTAAAACTACAATCAACTAGAAAAATGAATTCCCCCATTTTAATCAACACATCCTTAACCATCCCTCTAAGAAGCCTAGTGGAATGGCTGGCCAAATGAAGGACCATCTTTGTAAACTCTAGCTTATCTAAACCTAACCTCTTATACACTGTGAAGAGTAGAAGGTTAACATTAGCACCAAATTAAGAAGGGTCTGGTGAATATTGTGATTGCTAATCACAATTGCGATTGTAGGTCACCTACATCCTTACACTTAAGAGGCACTTGGTTTGAAATAATTAAGCTCATAGGCCAAAAATCCCCTTTTGGGGACATTGGTAGCTCTCTTAGTAGTGCACAAGCCCTTAAGAAAACAAGCATGGGCGCATTTGTTGTATCGTATCAAGTAGAGGGATGTTGATCTTGACTTGAGGGAAAGTTTTCCTAATCTTATCAACATGATATTACTCCTTCTTCCCCTTCAATTGGCTAGGGAAATGAGAGGGAGGCTTAGAGGCACAAAGCGAAGAAGTAGGAACATCCCTAGGAGAGGTGGAATCATGGATTAACTCACTCGCCTTGGGTTCATCCACCTCCTTTTTATGGAATTGAAGTCATTAAGGAGGGAAGCACATCACTACTTTGAGGGAAGGGAGAGAAAATGATGGGGAAGGGGATTCATTCTTGTTTTACTCACCCACTTGGGTATCAACCTTTTTTCCCGACCATAGAGAAATTACGGTATTCACTTTTTGAACATCTTGAGGGTCAAATGAAAAGGAGGATCCCCCTCTTGGGTTCACCTTCAATTGACTACGAAAAACCACTTTCTCCCTATCACACATTGCTAATTATACAAATTATTCACTCATGGTCTTCATCATTCTCTCATTTGACTCCTTAAGTTGTCTAATCATCCTCTCTATGTCATTGACTTTCTTATTCACCTTATCTAATTCATTGTAACCAGGAGGGAGAGATGATTGAGCCACATGTGATTGAGGGGCAAGTCCCCTCGGAGCATTGTATGCCCCCTGGAAGGGGGGCTTTTGATATACTGAAGAGGAGTTCCTTGAAAACCCCCACCTTGATTATTGGGCATCAAAGCATGAAGCCTGGTCCATGAGAAATTAGGGCACTTAGCCTACCCCAGATTGAAAGCAGATGAGTAGGGATCAAATTTTGGCCTTTAGAAGGCCGCACTCACTTGACCTTACTCTTAGCTTATAGCCAACTATTGAACAAATAAGGGGCAAGTACATAAAAAGTGATCGGTAGACTAACATTGAGAACATGAGACCATTTAGGGAGGGGGAAGGTTAGTTGATGCCTGAAACAACACAAAATCATTCAACATATTTTCAAGGGTGGCAAATCTAGTGCCAATGTACATAGTATCAGCCATTGCATGAGCCCCACATAAATGATTCGTCATAAATGCCAACGTTCCAGACCATGGTGTGGACATTGAGCAAGCAAGAGCTTAAACCCTTCAAAGCACTTCCAAAAGGACTCTTTCTCAAGTTGGACAAAGTGGTTGATTTCATTCCTTACCTTCACAGTTTTACCATTCAGGAAATACTTTTACAAGGAAACCCTCACAAACCCATCCCATGTGGAAATAGATTTTGCCAGGAGACAATGTATCCACTTTTTCACCGAGTCTTTTAATGCAAAAGGAATGAAACGCAACCTAACAATGCCTTGGGCACATTAGCAAATTGCATCATTGAGCATACTTCCTCAAATTCACTTGGGAATAGGTGAGCATCACCATCTCCACTGAATTTGGGAAGCATGGTCATCTATTGAAGATTGAATGCGAATTAGACATGCCCACCGGGTTATGGAATTTGAAAACTAGAGGAATTAGTGGAACTTGGTGGGTAGGAGATTTAATTAAGCCTCCTTGAAGCCGGAGGTGGAGGAAGAAGAGGCCCTTGATCTTGTTCCTCTCCCATTTCCTTAGAATCAAGTGTTATGGTAGGAGTTATAAAGGTGTGTGGTGGTGAATGTTCCACACAAATTAACCTCCCAACTCTAGGCGACCAAGTCTATGCCCTCATTCATTTTGATTTTTCTCTTTTTCTGGTTTTGTTTTTTCTAAATTTTTTTGATATTTTTTTAATGACCAAAACTAGACTATATGCAACAATTAAGTCTAAGTCAAAAGCAAATCTAATGCCATCACCCCCAACAATGGTGCCTATTTGTTGATAGAAACTTTTGGGCGGTATGAAAGGACTAAAAGTCGTCATCAAGGATGATTTGTGATCAGCTTAAGATTTACTTAATTGAGATTGTGGTTTCAATTTAACTACACTAAACTATTCTAACATGCAAATTTAATATACTTTTTCTAGTAAGTGAGTTCCGAAGCAAATAACAATAATGAACACTAAACTAACCTAACTATTGCTCACTAAGCACATTTCAAAACACATAGCCCGTAAAAACATGGTGATCAGGGCTCGACATGATCCGTGGCACAATATGCCCACCAACATAACACCAACATTCCTCAAATGATCATCTCAAAAAGAAAGAACCTAAACTAAGCTACTACTGACCCTACCTAATACAATAAAAAGGTAAAAGAGAGAATATTACCCATACTTTTGCATCTGCTAATGATCAAGATCAAGTACAAAAAACCATCATCAAGTCTTGATTGGCACCTCTAGCAATGATTCGAAAGTGAATCAAAAGAAGGGATGCTTGAGTTTTGGGAGGTGGATTCAGCTCTCAGATCCTTTGGGATTGAAACCTAAATATCCTCACAACCCCCAATACACTAATCCTATATTTGGGGATAATTAATGGTGCTTAAAAGTAGAGTCTTCGGAGGAATTTAGGAAAGAGAAGATGACATTATGCGATAATGAAAAGAAGAAACAAGAAATTTGTAATAAATTTAATCAAAGACGTAAACTTTTAAGGTGTTCATTAATGGAGGTAAAAGAGTTTACAAAACTAAGCTAGAGAGAAAATAACTGCTCACCTGAGCTACGCAAAAATGCTAAAAATCCCCTTTTAAAACCCTTACATCATCGCTCAAACAAATTGGCAGAGCATAGGGGGGCACGGTTGTGCCATGTGGCACGGTGCCGCTGTGCTAATTTTCTATCTATGCTTCTCCTTTTCCCTGTTCCGTGGCACGCCCTTGCTAGATTTAGCACTCCCTTGCTGGATTCGGCACATCCTCTTAGCTGGGCTTCAAGATGGGTTGTACTTTGCTCCAATTGGACTTTTTCTCTCGTTTATACCTATAAAACATAAAAATCCATTAATTAGCTAATTTATAAGTTATTTGTGACCTAAAATCTAATGTAATGAAGGTCAAAACTTTACTCGACTAAGTTGATCGAGATTTATATATTGATCATATTCCTCTCCGTTCAAATTCATCAATTTTAGCGCTCGACCAAGTATGACGGTTTTAATGACAAATGGGCCTAACCAAATGGCCTGAACTTTCCTCTTGGATCTTGAATTAGGGATTTGATTTCTTTAAGTACCATGTCTTCTTGCAGGTCCTAGGCCTCACCTTTTTGTTAAAGGCTCTTGAGATCCGAGCTTGGTACAATTAAACATTATGCAATGCCCACACCCTTCTTCTATCAAACATTATCAATTCCTCATATCAAGCTTTTGCCCACTTAGACTCCAGGATTTGATTTTGTGTTGTCGTTGGTGAGGGTATCCCTATTTTAATTGGGAGCCCTGCCCTTATTCAGGATACTAAGGAATAGGGCCTTACTGTTATTGAGGATCTAATTGAGGTTCGATAACCCGATAGGGCAAATGATAGCTTGTCCAGCTAGTCCGTATAATTTCAGTCATCTTCTCAATTATCCTTTGTACGTTCCTATTAGCTACTTCAATGGCTCCATTTGTCTAGGGTTGGTATGCAGAAGATTTTCATTATTGAATTTTATGCTTTTCCAACAACCTAACCACTTCCATCTTAAAGTGACTTCCTTACTCATTTATCAATTCATCTGGCACCCTATATTGACATACAATGTTGTTAATGATGAACTTTTCCATATGTTTTAAAGTAATCTTATCGTAAGAGGCTACCTCCAACGACTTTGTGAAGTAGTCAATTACTACAAGCACATATCCATGTGCTTCAGTTCCTTTGGGGGTTATCTTCCCTATTATATCAATTGCCCAGTCTAAAAAGGGCCATGGAGAAGTTAATGCTGAATGAAAAGAAGACGGTAGGTATTTTAACTTCTCACATACACATGACAATCAGCCTCCATAGTGGACCACTAGTATCCCATTCTTTAGTCTGATATAATACCATGAAGCTATAAGAATCTAGACTACCGAGGGAACCTAGTTCGATCCCTAATCTAACTTTAATTAGGCTTTGGCAAGCTAAGCTGCACTATAAATTATGCCTGGGGCCAGCATTCTTTTAATAGTTGTGTTAGCTCCTTTCAATTAAGAAAACCATCATGCCCTTTGGGAAGATCTTGTCCTCCTCGTTGCTTACCATTGATTCCAATGATAAGCATGAACTAAAAAACCTTAGGTTAAACACTCCTCTTAACTTGCATTAAGTAATGATCTTCTGGGACTTTCTTAAAGCTGTTATGATCTTTTGGGGTCAGAAACTCCATGCCTTTAGGTTTAAAACCCGTAAGTTTTATCCTTAAAAACCTCTTTAGAGCTACTATGACCAAATAATTTAGTGTTATGTCAGTCTTTCCCTCGATTATCCTCTTATTACTCCTTCATCTTCAAACACATGTTTCCCCAATATTGTCGTCTTTTAGGCCTAAGCGTCGATGATGTGAGATTTATTATGATTGGTGAGGAGGTGGACTTCATGTCTTTCAGTGCCTATTTTAAGAGAGACCATGGCTATGCCCATAAAGGTTTGTATAGGCAATTTTGATATAAGAGGTCCTGCTATGCTTATCACGATGGCAGACAGTGTTCACTAATGTCAAACTCCTTTGCCCTTTATGCTGGCAGAAACCATTCTTTGCCTCCACCATCTTTGTTATTATCCCGATCAATTTTTCTTGGGAAGTACTTTGACGCTTCAAGTACATACTAAATGTTTGGCTAATAGACCTTCTCCCTTCATCCTCTCACTAGTGTAGGCTGCTCATTGTTGCCAGGGAACTTGGGTAGGTTTCCTGCTACCTTGGGCTTGTTTTCTCGGTTAGTTTCCCCTTTCCTTTCTTTTTTGGACCTAGTAATTCGGCCAGGTTTCTTGGGTTTGCACTAAGATTTTTCTTTCTTTTTTTTTATGCAGATTTGACTACAGGAGCATCTTAGGTTGATTGTAGTTCCTCAAAGTACAGATAAGTACCTTGCGACAAAATTTTGTTGACAGAAAACACTTTTCAAGGACCAGTCTGTTACAAATTACGTTGGCTTCCTGGAAAATCTCCCCCCATCCGATGGGTTGTTCGTTGGAGGGACATTCATCAATTTATAGCCCATGGAGATAATAGCACTTACATCCACCTTATTGGTCTTACAATGGGGACTTATTTCTACCTCGAACGTCTTTCAAGGCAATGTGGTCATAGGTAGACCATTCTGATGGTGGACTTTATCCCTCTGAAGAGTTAAGTGAATAACTTTGCTTATGTCCACTCTTGGATAGAGTACTGCCTTTGTTGTAGAGCGCATGATTGAGTGTAATGCAGACAAGAGGAGGGCTGCTCGAGAGAAGGAAAATATTAGGGCTTCAAAAGGTACGATAACTCAAGAGGTCAAGGAAAGATGTAACTTACCTCAGATTGAAGAGAAAAGAAATCGAGGATCCTACCCCCCAAAAGAGACCACCCTAAATAAAGAAGGAGAAGAAGTGGAAGATTGATTAGATGAAATAAGGTTTTAATTTTCCCTTCATTACATCAATCACGTTTTTGTCACATCTTTAATAAGTTGTATGCTTTGAAATCTTTAAGGAACAAGGGTCATCTACTACTTCTACTGCCCCTCTTTTCCTTTCTTTTTTTTTTTGGCTTAAGACTTGCAGGCTTAGTCCTCCCTAGAACCCGATTGGGTTTTTCCAATTGTGGGCTCAATCCGATTTCAAGCAAGCTTGGCTGCTGGCCTTGTGCAGTGCCTTCTATGGCCTGTTACTTTATTTCAATTTTTTATTTAAGTCAAAAAAAGAGTGTGAAAATTAATTGGGTTGGACCAATTGGCTTCGCACATATCCGCGTTGTAGAATCAGGCCATCGTAATTAATTCTTTCAGACCTAGCATGGCCTTATAAGCATATTATTGGCTATGATTTATCAACTTTAAAAAACTTATTATGGGCTCTCTTTTAGTTATCTAAGCATAATATTTCTTCATTTGATTGAGATTTGTGTATTGATCATATTCCTCTCCTTCCAAACTCATCAATTTTAGCGCTCCACCTGGTAGGATGGTTTTAATGATAAATAGGCCTAACTAATTGGCCTGAACTTTCCTCTTGGATCTTGCATTAGGCTATGATTTCTTTTAGTACCCTATCTCCTTCTTGTAGGTCCTTAGGCCTCACTTTTTTGTTTAAGGCTCATGAGATCCAAGCTTGATACAATTGATCATTAAGCAATGCTACGACCTTCTTTCTTCAAACATTAGCAATTCTTCGTATCGAGCTTTTGCCCACTCAGACTCTGGGATTTGAGTTTTTGCTGTTGCCATTAGTAAGGGTATTACTACTTTGATTGGGAATACTGTATATGTTCCAGACACTAATGAATAGGGCATTGCTCCTACTGAGGATCTAATAGAGGTTCAAGAACCCCATAGGGAAAATGATAGCTTGTCTAGCTAGTCCTTATAATTTTCAGTCATCTTCCCAATTATCCTTCGTATGTCCTTGTGAGCTACTTCAACAGCTCCATTTGTCTGTGGTCATTATAGAGAAGATTTGTGATGTTGAATTTTATACTTTTCTAATAAGCTGGCCACTTCCTTCTTAAAGCGACTTCCTTGGTCATTTATCAATTGGTGTGTCACCCTGTATTGGCATATAATGTTACGAATGATGAACTTTGCCATATGTTTTGAAGTAATCTTAGTGTAAGAGGCTGTCTCTACCCACTTTGTGAAGTAGTCAATTGCTACAAATGCATATTCATGCCCCTCAGTTCCTTTAGGGGTTATCTGCTCAAATATATCAATTGCCCAGTTCGACGAAGGCCACGAAAAAGCTAATGTTGAAAGAAAGGAAGGCCGTAGGTGTTTTAAATTTGTGTAAACTTAATATTTATGGCATCTTCTCATGCACACATGGCAATCAGCCTCCACAATGGACCAGTGACATCCCATTCTGTGGACCTTCTTAGCCAACTTGCGACCGTTCATGTGCAGTCCACATTCCCTACCATGGACTTATTTCATTATCTTACATGTGTTGAACTAACTGTATAACATTTTGATGATAACAAATCCAAGTGTAGCATACTTGCTTGAGTAATGTTGTTCCAAACAAGCACTCCAAACAGGTCCTACACAGTTATTTGTATTGATCCTACTTACCTGTTCTGTTTACTAGATGTTAAGAACAAGTTTTAAGAACAGGTTCCAAGCTTCAGTGACACAAAGATCAGCACACAACAAATCTCGATAACAGTTGACAAAGTCTTAAAGACCAAGTTCCTACATTCAGCGATACAAGATCACCCGAGTAATCAAGGTGACCAAGGTGTTTGGAGTTGCACATCCATCCTCGACAAGATGACTAATTCTTACAACAAGAAATCTCGATTTGATTTAGGTTTTATCTTTTAGATTCTTGTTAATATGCCAATCTTGAAAGTCTCAATCTAACACTTCTTGAAACGGTTTTCGAGATTTGCTTCAGAACACCATTTCTAAACAACCCTGCAAACAGGGGGCCTAGGGTGTTCCTGAAACTGCAGCGGCCACATTTTTTTTACCTAAAAATTTCTTTTGGTTGGCTGGCTGCTCTAAGAATCCTTTTATGAAATCCTAGGCTGATTAGTTAAGTCCTAAAAAGATTATTATTATATATATGTAGCAGATTGCAAAACCATTTTTGCTAGAGATTTTTTTCAAAATCCGAAAAATCTTTATTCCTTATTTTTAGGCCTTGATTGATTCAAATTTTGAAACCAAGATTTTTATCCTCTTTTGGGCTAAATTACACGGCTATATTAAGTGGCTAATCAGTTTTTATCCCGTGAGTATCAAATCCCTATATTTTAGGAGAATCTTATATTCTTTGTTCCTAGCCGTTGGAAATCTGAAGAAATCTTCTAAGCTGCTAAAATCAGAAGATTTTTCAATCTTTTTTGACGGCGTTAGCCGTTGGGTTTGCTTGCTTAAATAAGAAAATCTTTTCACTCCTTTTGGCAAAGATACACAAGGGAAAAATCGGTTTCTTTCACAAACACATTGAGATTTCTGGAGCTACATTTCAAAAGAAAATACCGGGACAAGATTGTGCAAAAATTGAGCTTTCAAAACTAGTGGCATACTAGGACTTCATTGTACCTTACATCTGCTTAAGTCAGAAGCACCCCAGTAAGGTGTTTTATATCCTTGATCTCAGATCAAAAGTGAGTAAGTGTGTCCTTAGTCGTGTGGACTTTGGACGTGTCCAATCTAGAGAGATTTGGTCATGGCGTAACCTGTCTTAGAGAAGAAGGTTACGTGGGTTACAAGTTGTAACAAGGAGTGTTACTTTTGTAACGTGTTCAGCCCGTTAGTGAAGTGGTTAAATCCTACACGAGGTAGGTCGTGGTTTTTCACACCTCAGTTGGACTAGAGGTGTTTTCCACGTAAAAATCGTGTGTGCTTTATTTCCGCTTTTATCTACTTGATTTTCGCTTCTGAACCAATTGGGAACAGCCACTGCAAACACGGCCCAAGACTGTTCGTCATTCAGAAACAGTCTCTATAATCAGGGTCTAAGGCTGTTTGTCAGTAAATAGGTGAAAATCGGACACCACAATTCACCCCCCTCTTATGGTCGTGTACTCTTAGAATTCAACAAGTGGTATCAGAGCACGTTCTCTTCTAAAAGGTTAACGCCTTGAGAGATTCTGAAAATGAGTACACCACAAGGCATACTTGAGGGCCAATCTATCACTCGACCCCCTTATTTCAATGGCCAACACTACAGTTGGTGGAAGAACAGGATGGAGAACTATATACAAGCTGAAGATTACGAGTTATGGATGCTCATCAAGAACGGGCCCCTTGTTCCCACAAAAGTTCTTGAAGATGGAAAAAAGGTTCCCAAAGATCCTACTGAATATGATGCTGAGGATTACAAGAAAATGGAAAAGAATGCCAAGGCCAAGAAACTTCTCTATTTTGGCCTAGGACCCAATGAATATACTCGCATCTCAGAATGTGAGTCAGCTCAAGAAATATGGAATGCTTTGCAAGTAGCTCATGAAGGAACAAGTCTAGTCAAACAATCATGCATTGAGTTACTCATGAGACAATACGAGTTGTTTGATATGGTTGATCGTGAGAATGTGATGGATATGTATACCCGCTTCACTTACATAACAAACGAGTTAAAATCCCTGGGAAAATCCTTCACCACTGAAGAGTTGGTAAGGAAAATTCTAAGGATTTTGCCTCGATCATGGGAAGCCAAGGTAACAGCCATCCAAGAAGCCAAAGACATGAACAAGATCACCCTAGATGAGTTGATTGGTAATCTCCAAACATACGAACTGAGAGAAAATTCTCAACAGAAAGAGGAGATGAAGAAAGATCGAGGACTTTCCTTAAAAGCACAAGAAGATGATGATTCTGATCTTGAGGAAGAAGAGATGGCTATGATGACTCGAAAATTCAAGAAATTCTTCAAGAAAGTCAAAGAAAACAACAAAAGGAAGGATTTCAACAAAACCAGAAACACCCCCCGAGAACAGTTTACTGGGTGTTTCAAATGTGGCAAAACAGACCACATAGTGAAAAACTGTCCCTTACTTCGAGAAGAGCAAGAGCACGAACACCCCAGGAAACAAGGTAGAAAACAAGCTGCAAACAGTTCTGGGAAACGATTCTCGAAAGCAATGCTTGCTGCCAGGGGTGACTCCTCTGAAGATGAAGAAGAGTTTAAAACTGATGAAGGTGCTGTAGCTCTCATGGCACAAAGTGACACGGATTCAGATGATGAGTCAACAAACAGTCTTACTGATCTCAAGAACAAGGTACGTGGCCTCAATAAGGCAACTCTTGAAGAATTGTTGTATTCATTGATGGATACTTGTGCAGAATTGAAAAGAGATGTCCGAGACCTAGAACTAGAAAATGAGATCCTCAAGAGTGAAAAACTCGAGGTTGAAAAGAAAATATCCTTTTTACACCAAAACTTCAAGGAATCCTTGATCTTGAAAGAAGAGACTCACTCTGTTACCTTAGCCAAAGCAGAAAAGAAATCCCTAGAGTTGAAAGAAAAGGTTGAGTCCTTACTTGCTGAAAACAAGAACCTGTTGGCGAAAATAAAAAAATTGGAATCTGATCTCGCCACAAACAGGCTATGGAACAAGTCCTCAAAAGCACTTGAATGGCTAAACACTCACCACAGTCAAAATAAAAAGGGACTAGGTTTTGCTCCTAGAAGGACCTCTTACCCAGTCAATAGAAAGTATGTTGGATTACCTGAAAATATTGTTTGCTTTCATTGTGGTAAAACCAGTCATTATTGATACACTTGTCCTTCAAGAAGGTATGTCATTGAAAGAAATGAAGGTTATGTAAAACAAATCTAGATTAGGAAAGATGAGATTTATCTGTCTAAAGAATGGGACCCAAGTGGATCTGGGTTCTCAAAACTAACCCTTGATTTGTTTTGCAGGCTGAAGTGAGAGAGAACAACCCAGCAAACAACCCAGCGAACAGCCTAGGGAACAACCTTGAAAACAAACAGCTGTGGTATGTTGATAGTGGGTGTTCGAGGCATATGACCGGTGAAAAATCCAGCTTTCTCTCACTTACAGCTTCGGATGGTGGGAGTGTGGCGTTTGGAAACGGCAAGTCTGGGACAATTGTCGGTATAGGTAGGGTTGGTGAGTCCCATTCCCACTCAATTAATAATGTCTATCTAGTTGATGGCTTAAAGCACAATCTGCTTAGTGTGTCCCAACTATGTGACAAGAACAACCTAGTAGTGTTCTCACCAACACATTGCTTGGTTGTAAACTCAAACACAGGAGATGTCGTGTTAAGGGGGAAGCGTCACAAAAATGTTTACAAAGTATGTATTTCCACACTTCCCCAAAACAATCTGACTTTTTTGAGCGCTTTAAATGATGATACAATGCTCTGGCACAAGAGACTAGGTCATGCAAGTCTCACTCTTTTGAACAAACTTGTTTCCAAAGACCTAGTTATTGGACTCCCTTCCATCAAATTCAATGATGACAAGGTTTGTGAAGCTTGTGCAAAAGGCAAACAAGTCAGATCGTCTTTTAAATCAAAAAATTGTGTTAGCCCTACCCGACCTCTCGAAATGTTACACATTGATCTATGTGGTCCTATGAGGATAGCAAGTAGAGGTAGGAAGAGGTATGTGCTGGTTGTAGGGATGATTACTCTCGATTTACTTGGACCCTGTTCTTGGCATCCAAGGATGAAACTTTTGAGAATTTTATTGGCTTTCTCAAAAGGGTTGAAAGGAAAGTAAGACACTCTTTAGTTAGTTTAAGGTCTGATCATGGTACTGAATTTGAAAATGCAAGCTTTACAAACTATTATAATGCACATGGTGTTGATCATAACTTCTCAGGCCCAAGAACACCGCAATAGAACGGGGTGGTTGAGCGCAAAAATCGCACCCTAGAAGACATGACTAGAACAATGCTTATTGCTAGTGGTCTTCCTAGGAACTTTTGTGCAGAAGCTTTGAGCACATCATGCTACATTATAAATAGATGCATGATTAGACCTATTTTGAACAAAACTCCCTATGAACTTTTCAAAGGTAGAAAGCCCAACATCATGCATTTAAGAACATTCGGTTGTAGGTGTTTTGTGCATAATAATGGGAAGGATACCTTAGGGAAGTTTGATCCTAGGAGTGATGAGGCAATATTTCTCGGTTATTCCTCACATAGTAAGGCATACAAAGTGTTTAACAAAAGAACCTTGTGTGCTGAGGAAAGTGTGCATGTGCTTTTTGATGAATCTAACTCGTTGAGCAAGAATGATGCACAGGAGGAAGGATTTGAATTAGGTCTTGTTCGAAAAGAAGTGTTGCACCAAGATGAACAAGGTAAGAACACCGTGGAGAAAACGGGTCCTGAAGCTGTTCCTCAGAACGGCAGGCAAGGTGAGGACCAAACAGGGGGAAGCAACGTTGAACCCTGTTCGGGACAACACCAGTCCAGTTCCTCAGGAACAGGCCTGCAAACAGGTGTAGAAACAGGCTCAGGAGCTGTTTCTGAACATGATTCTTCATGTATCCAAGCCAGAGTAGAAAGTGTGTCTGTGGATCCCCTAACTCTACGACCTTGGAAGAATCATCGTTCACACCCCCTTGATCAAATCTTGTCTGATATAAATACTGGGGTGCAAACGAAATCTAAGCTTAAGAATTTTTGTGCTTTCTATGTATTTCTCTCTAACATTGAGCCAAAGAATGTCAATGAAGCTCTTGCAGATGCAGATTGGGTCATAGCAATGCAAGAAGAGCTTCATTAATTTGAAAGGAACAAGGTATGGCACCTTGTACCCCAGCCTGCAGATAGAACAATCATTGGAACTAAGTGGGTGTTTCGGAATAAGCTGGACGAGTCCGGAACAATCACTAGGAACAAGGCACGGCTGGTGGTTCAAAGCTACAATCAGGAAGAAGGGATCGAGTATGAAGAAACCTTCGCACCTGTTGCTAGGATTGAGGCTATTCGTATCCTAATATCCTTTGCAGCTCATATGGAGATTAAGCTATATCAAATGGATGTCAAAAGTGCATTTCTAAACGGATACCTTAAAGAAGAGGTGTATGTCAAACAACCCCCTGGTTTTGAAAACAGTGAATTTCCAAACCATGTTTTTCAACTTGACAAAGCTCTTTATGGTCTAAAACAAGCTCCTAGAGCTTGGTATGAATGATTGTCAAGCTTTTTACTTGAAAATGATTTTAGAAGAGGCAAGGTAGATAATACCTTGTTTCTAAAATCTAAGGGGGAACATCTGTTGATTGTCCAAGTATATATTGATGACATCATATTTGGGGTAACTAATGAATTTTCAAAAATGATGAGGAGTGAGTTTGAAATGAGCATGATGGGTGAGCTTAACTTCTTCTTAGGCTTACAGATCAAGTAAACTTCAAACGGCACATGATCTATCAACAAAAGTATATTAACTACCTAAGCGATTTGGAATGGAGTCGGCCAAGCCCATTGATACTCCCATTTCGCCTTCTACCAGGTTGGTAATGGATGATGAGAGTCCCTCAGTTGAGGAGAAACTCTATAGGGGCATGATAAGGTCACTCTTATACCTTACCGCTAGTAGGCCCGACATTATTTTCAGTGTTGGTTTATGTGCCCGTTTTCAGTCTAATCCTAAAGAAACTCACCTTAAGGCTGTTAAACATATACTAAGGTATTTAAAACATACACCTGATTTAGCTCTATGGTATCCTAGAGGTTGTAATTTTGATCTTGTTGGATATGCTGATGCTGACTATGCAGGCTTTCTGGTTGATAGAAAAAGCACCACAGGTATGGCTCATTTCCTTGGACCTTGTTTGGTATCTTGGGCAACCAAGAAACAACATTCAGTTGCCATGTCCACAGCAGAAGCTGAATATGTTGCAGCTGCTTCATGTTGTGCTCAATTACTGTGGATAAGACAACAACTCAAAGACTTTTGTGTTGACACTAGATGCATACCTATTTTTTGTGATAACACAAGTGCAATTAATATTACCAAAAATCCGTGTCAACATAAAAGAACTAAACATATTGACATACGTCATCATTTCTTAAGAGACAATGTTGAAAAAGGGTTGATCTAAATGAATTTTTGTGCCACAGAAAACCAAATTGCTGATATATTCACCAAGGTGCTAAGTAGAGATCAATTTGAGAAAATAGACTTGAACTAGGTTTGATTGAAACAACCTAAGTACCCTGTTCTCTCCCCCTGTTTGTAACTTCCATAGGTTGAAGGTACAATGTGTTTAATAAAAATTGTTTGCAATCAATTCTGTGCTATTTTAGTATATGTGCATTATTTGCAGCTGCTGGCATTCGTTTAAATTTAATATGATTGCCTTTATTATCTTGTTACCGTTGAATCTCCTCCAAGATCAAGCAGCAAGAACAGGTACGCTCCTTGATTGTTAGTATGTGAAACAAGTTGTGTCTAGCCTTTAAATTTTCCTCCTTCCCGAGGCATGCGCGGGCGGCTAGTAATGATCTACCCGTTGTAACGGGTAAATCTTTAAAGATTTGGCATGCTCTCTCCGTTTAAATCTCCAAATCTTTGCCTCTCTCTCTTCACACCCCTCTCTCTCTCTCGAATACCCGGCAATTTCCTTTCACTCAAACCCTAATCTCTCTCCAATTCTTGCTCAAATGGCTTCCTTCAACGACTCTGGAAGTTCTGGTTCAAAATCTTAGGGTAGCAGGACACCCGCACCAGCCTCACGAATAGGTCCTGCCACTGTTGCCTTCTCTCCGTTTTTAATGGCGATTCTAGAAGGTAAACCTTCCACTCCTCCTCACCCAATCAGCTTCGATTTTTGAAGAGTGTCGACCTGAAATCAGTGGGTTTGGGTTTGAAAGATATTCCCTACCATTTTGGTTGGGAATTGGTGGTGTTTGACGGATCGACTGTTTGTCCCCTCACTGAAAAGAACTTTGCTTCAACTGGGGAAATTGGTGACAATCTTGGGTCCCAAGACGAAGCCTTTGAGTCCCATGTTGGTTTCTTTGATTTCTCTAAGCCCTGTTCTTTCGGGATGTTTCCTGAAAAAGAAACAGTACCCAAAACAGGGTCTGAGTCCTATGAGGAGGTGTTTAAGGACGATTTGGGAGTTGGTCTTCAAGGAGACTCGGCTGAGCAGTCTCTTAAGGCAGGGGGAAGTAGTGGCATGGACATCCCTCCTGCAGCAGCCGAATCAATGATTCCGGTTCCTCAATCCGGAGAGAAGAGAAAAAGGGTCAAAACAGTGGCTAGGCATAGCAGAACGCCTAGATCAAGGCCATAACCAAGGCCTCAAACCTCAAAAACCTCAGCCCCCTCTCCTCCAAAAACTGCCCAACCAACCCGCAAATCTACCCGAATTGCTTTTCAGTCTACTCCGCATAACACAAAATCAACTACTCCGGTAATAGAGGAAATTTCCTCTTCCTCTGAGGATTCTTCAGATTCCTCTGCTACTGAGAACACCCTCTTTGAACAGGGGACCCCGGTGTTCTCCGAGTCCTCAGACGAACAAACTCAATCTCCTCCTCCTCCTTCCAAGAAAACCTCCACTCTCCCCCCTCGCAAAAGAAAGACCTCTACTGCTCCAGTCTCAAAATCAGCTAAATCCGAGACTGCTTCTTCTGTTCCTCCCCCCAAAAGAGCCAAAAAGTCTACTGCCTCTCTTGTTTTTACCAAGATTGCGCATCTGCTTAAGCGCAATGTATTTAGGGGGAAGATAGTGAGAGTTCAATTTTTCGAGGAACAGGGGTTGGGGGTATTCCTATAGAAGCTGCGTGCCCAGAACTGGCTGGACCTTTCAAGAACACCCAGCTGGGGTGTTCTGTACCAGAATTGGCTGAGTGCTATGCCAATTGTTCCGTCACCGAAGGGGTGGTGACAAGTAAAATTGGTGATACACAGGTGCAATTTGATGCACAAACTCTGGGTACGATTTTTGGTGTTCCCTCACTTGGCTTTGATGTGTATGTGAGGGAGGATAAGTCTGTCCCAAGGACAGTCAGGCTACTGGAGCTTTCACAGCGGTTGAGTCAAAATCAGGGCCTGCAAACACCCACATCCGTGAAGAAGGGTGAGATGACCTCTCTACACCAACTGCTCTTTATGTTTGTTATAAAGAACATCATCCCAAGAGGTCAAGGTAGAAACTAGGCTGATGCTCTTGATCAGGGCCTGGTGGATCTTTTGGATAGGGAGGAACCCATCAACCTTTCTGTTCTTATGATCCGCCATATTGGGCGTATTGCAAACACCACCCGGGCACATGATCTTGGGTATAGTTTTCTACTGACGAGGGTTTTTGAACACTTTGGGATAGAGCTCAAAAGGAGGGTGGCTGCTCAAGTGATTGATGAGATAGGGAGTGACACCCTCATGGGGTGTGGATATACTCTGGCTGAGGGCTCGGTCTCCAAACAGGGGAGTCGAACACCCAGACCTCCTGTTTCTGGAAGGTCATCAGTCAAAATTGAGGCTGTTTTAGATGATAACTCCCGCCTTAAGGATGAGCTCATAGCCGTCAAGGCTGCCCTGGAAGAAGAGAAGGTGCTATCTGCCAAGCGCCATGAAGATCTCCTTGCCCTTCTCTCCTCCCTCGCTACCAAACTCCCTTCTCCGCAGCCATAATCAACCCTTGTAACCTGTTCTCACCGGATGTTTCCTAGAGTTCTCTTCGCCGTCTCTTTCTGTGTTTCCTTTTTTTTGTATTGCACCTTCCGGACTTTCAATGACATATCTGGTTCTGTTATATCTTGGTTATCTCTTGATATGTCTTATGTGATTCACTTGCAAACACCATGTTCTGACTGTTGTTTGTACCTTTTTAATGATGCCAAAAGGGGGAAGATAAGTGGACCTAGGTTGAGTTGAACGGTTGGTTGAGTTGAACGGTTGGTTAAGTTGAACGGTTGAGTCATTAGTCTTTATACTTACATATGTTTTTTGACTGACCTAGCACCTATGTGGATATATATCAGCACCCAAGGCACTTACGAAAATAAAATCTTTTTCTTGTCAATATGGTCACTTGGTTTGTCACCATCAAAAAGGGTGACTGTATAAAGTTTTGATAATAACAAATCCAAGTGTAGCATACTTGCTTGAGTAATGTTGTTCCAAACAAGCTCTCCAAACAGGTCCTACACAGTTGTTTGTATTGATCCTACTTACCTATTCTGTTACTAAATGTTGAGAACAAGTTTTAAGAACAGGTTCCAAGCTTCAGTGACACAAAGATCAGCACACAACAAATCTCGACAACAGCTGACTAAGTCTTAAAGACCAAGTTCCTACATTCAGCGATACAAGATCACCCGCGTAATCAAGGTGACCAAGGTGTTTGAAGTTGCACATCCATCCTCGACAAGATGACTAATTCTTACAACAAGAAGTCTCGATTTGATTTAGGTTTTATCTTTTAGATTCTTGCTAATATGCCAATCTTGAAAGTCTCAATCTAACACTTCTTGAAACAGTTTTCGAGATTTGCTTCAGAACACCATTTCCAAACAACCCTGCAAACAGGGGGCCTAGGGTGTTTCTGAAACTGCAGCGGCCACATCCGTTTTACCTAAAAATTTCTTTTGGTTGGCTGGCTACCCTAAGAATCCTTTTATGAAATCCTAGGCTGATTAGTTTAGTCCTAAAAAGATTATTATTTATTATTGCAAAACCATTTTTGCTAGAGATTTTTTTCAAAATTTGAAAAATCTTTATTCCTTATTTTTAAGCCTTGATTGATTCAAATTTTGAAACCAAGATTTTTATCCTTTTTTGGGCTAAATTACACGGCTATATTAAGTGGCTAATCACTTTTTATCCCGCGAGTATCAAATCCCTACATTTTAGGAGAATCTTATCTTCTTTGTTCCTAGCCGTTGGAAATCTGAAGAAATCTTCTAAGCTGCTAAAATCAGAAGATTTTTCTATCTTTTTTGAAGGAGTTAGCCGTTGGTTTTGCTTGCTTAAATAAGAAAATCTTTTCACTCCTTTCGGCAGAGATACACAAGGGAAAAATCGGTTTCTTTCACAAACACATTAAGATTTCTGGAGCTACATTTCAAAAGAAAAAACCGTGACAAGATTGTGCAAAAACTGAGCTTTCAAAACTAGTGGAATACTAGGACTTCATTGTACCTTATATCTGCTTAAGTCAGAAGCACCCCAGTAAGGTGTTTTGTATCCTTGATCTCAGATCAAAAGTGAGTGGGTGTGTCCTTAGTCATGTGGACTTTGGACGTGTCCAATCTAGAGAGATTTGGACGTGGTGTAACCTGTCTTAGAGAAGAAGGTTACGTGGGTTACAAGTTGTAACAAGGAGTGTTACTTTTGTAACGTGTTCAGCCCGTTAGTGAAGTGGTTAAATCCTACACGAGGTAGGTCGTGGTTTTTCACACCTCAGTTGGGCTAGAGGTGTTTTCCACGTAAAAATCGTGTGTGCTTTATTTCCGCTTTTATCTACTTGATTTTCGCTTCTGAACCAATTGGAAACAGCCACTGCAAACAAGGCCCAAGACTGTTCGTCATTCAGAAACAGTCTCTGCAATCAGGGTCTAAGGCTGTTTGTCAGTAAATAGGCAAAAATCGGACACCACAATTCACCCCCTTTTGTGGTCGTGTACTCTTAGAATTCAACAACATGCTTTTTGTGAGTGGCACAAAGTAAGTTAATAACCATGTCAGTCTTTTTATACAACTTTTCTTTATCCCCAAATTATTGTGAAGCCAATAACCTTAATGCTCGTTAGGCTTTCAGGGTGGATCCAGGTGTATATTTTTTCTTTGTTAGGTATTGATGGATATTGCAGTACTAGGCTTCAAGCTCAATGTTGCATGCTTCTATCATGTAGCAATGTATAGGCTTGTCCCTCGTTTCCACTGATAATAACATGAAATGAATACCATTTGGAATATTAATCATTGAGGCTAACTTTACCAGTGCATCAGCGAATTAATTATCCTCACAGGACAAGTATGTATAGGTCATGTGAGCAAAAGTTCTTAATAAGTTCAATCACATAAGTGCTAGGGCTTCACTACTAAGTTTCTATCTTTATGATATTTAATTAATTAAGATGTTGAATCACCCTATACCCTTATGGCTTTCGTGCCCGTTTTGACTAATGTATTGCAAACGCCCTACTCATATCTCATTTTCTGTCTTGGCTGGCCATCTTTAGTATGGCCTTGATTGCCAAGGGATCGACCTCGATTCCTCTTGATTAGCCATGTATCTTAATAACTTTCTAGAGGTAACCCCAAATACACACTTTTATGGACTTAAACACATGTTATACTTCCTTAATTTCACAAGGAACTTTCAAAGGGTTGGGACATGACCCACTTTTTCCTTGGACTTTATAATCATGTCCTCCATATACACATCTGCTTCCTTATACATCAAGTCATGCTGTAGGGTGGTGGCATTCCTCTAGCATGTTGTCGTGGCATTTTTTAACCCGAATAGCACACAACATTAGGTTCCTCGGTGGATGATGAAGGCAGTCCTTTTCGTGTCTTCCTTAGCAATTTTGATTTAGTTATAACTGACATATCTATCCATAAATAATATGAGGGTATGTCTAGTGGTGTTTTCAACAAGGACATCTATATGTGGCAAAGTGAAATCATCTTTTGGACTTACCTTATTAAGGCCCTGTTCTTTTTGTGGTTTAATGAACCCAATCCACTCCTTCCCACACCCACCCACTCCTTCCCCCCTTCCCACTCTTTCCCACACTTAAACAAAAATACCACTCCTTTTCACTCTCACTATGCCTTCCCCCCTTTCCCACACTCCTTCATTCAACTCCTTTCAACTCCTGCCCACTCTTATCCACTCCTTCCCCCCTTTCCCACACTTTAAAAAAAATACCACTCTTACCAACTCTCACCCACTCCTTCCCCCCCTTTCCCACACTCACCCATCCCACACCCATTATTTCATACTAAAAAGAATAGGGCCTAAGATGTTTAAAATCTATGCACATTCGTACCCTTTCATCCTTCTTAAGAACTGGAACTATGCTAGCCACCCATTGAGGATACTGCGTGACTTTGATGAAACCTATGTCAAACTATTTCTCAACTTCTTCTTTTATCTTCAAAGCCCACTTTGGTTTCATTGTGACCAACTTCTACTTTACCAGCTTGGCATCTGGATAGAGAGGAATCTTATACAATCTATGCTTGGCATGTCTTCGTAAGACCAAGAAAAAACATCTATGAAGTCCCTCAAGAGTAAAATAAACTCTTCCTGCTCTTTGGAGTTAAGGATTTTCCTATTGTAATTTATTAGGGTTCTTTAAGCATTCCAACTTAGTTAATATAGTATACTCTATTATGGAACTTTGATTTTCAAGATATTTCACCACTTCAATTAAGACTTTTGGGATTACTTCTGCATTTTCATTGTTATTAGAGGCAAAGCATTCAAAGGAAGAAGAATGAGATGAGTCATAAGCAAAAGAGCCCATCTTGTTGAAATTGAAAATGAGCACTTCTAATGCAAAATTTGAAGATAGAAATGAAAGACCAACTCTTAGACTTTATCCTAACCACCATACTAGACTCTCCTAAAGCTATAACAAAAATTTTCCTTCCTTCTCAGCCTTCCAAGTCATTTGAATGCAGTTCTTCATATCAACTTTATGATGAATTCTGAAGGGTTGAAACCAAGGGTAGTCGTGGCAAGGGACAAAATAATAGCAAGGTCTTCCTTTTTCCTATACTCTTGCCTAAATAGTACACAGAAGATATTGTTGTCAGCTAGTTGGTCAATCTTATGAGGATTGGTCTTTAGGCTTTGGGGTGAGTGCCTCTTCTTCCAACAGTTGGCAATTGCTACGTACTTCTAATCCAGGGACCCAGATTCCCTTTTCCTTTATGTAGTGGCTCTAGGGAAACCACAAAAAGGAAATTGTTTCCTTTGTGAAGGAACTGACCATTAAAGGCTCATGGATACAATTTTATTGTGTAATTCTTTCGATATCCTTTCTTAATAACTGATTTTCATGCTACACTTCCCATTTGGCCTCAACTATTTTAGTAGGAGTGGGTTGACACTGTGGACCAAACTTGTAATTTTCTCGTTGGTTTAAGAGAAAGGTGATCTAAACCATTGCTATTTAGCTTATAGCTCGCTCTAAGATCTTTTATGAATGGCATTCACATTTACGTTTGAGTAATCATCCTTTTCCAGGATTGCCATTGTTCAAAAATTATAGAATTCTTCGTCATCGTAACTATGCTCCACTTCCAACACTGGCCCATTGTTGGTAACAGTGGCACATATATTATCCCCTTCAATGCTGACCACTTCTCCTTTTATTAGCATCTTTTCCTTTTGTTGCAGCGTAGAAAGGACCGCCTGATGTTCGTAAAGCCATGGGCATCTTAAGAGCATATTAAAGGCAGTTTGGATGTCCAGAACCTAGAGCTCAATATTTTTTTCAATAGGGCCCACAATAATGGGAGGGAGGATAGTTCCAAGAACAAATCTCTTCAAGTTATCATATACTCAAAGATGTGTTGAGGGAGTTGACAACTGAGTCTCCCTAGTTCCCAACCTCTTTGCAGTCCGCCAAGGCCAAACGTCTTCAACTGACCCATTGTTAACTAGGGAGAGGGGTACCTGCTTCTAAAGGCATATCATAATTAGATATAAGACTTTGTAGTGTGTTGTACCTCCTTGTGAAAGTTCTTGACTGTTAAAGGTTATCGTACCCTTACTAGTGGTTATTAAGGCTATCATTTCCTCAGTTGTGGTGTCAGGGAATAGATTAATTTTGTTTATTTCCTTAACCAAAAGCTACATCTGCTTCTATGAAACTATTACAAGCTCTAAATTATCATATCGACTTTAAGTTTCTTTAATTACTTTAACATAGAGTCATCTTCTTTAATCTCTATCCCCTTTTCTTTTTCTAAGACCTATTATGGGCCATCTTTGGCTTCATATTGTGTAGCTTTTGCAAGATGTTGGACCTAATCTTGGTCTTCCTTTATCAGGGAGTTCTCCTTTTCATCTTCTTACAGAAATCTTCGTTGCTCTCTTCATCAAGCCCAAACCTTCCTTGAGTTTCATACACATCTTCTTCCTTGCTTTCCCATAGGCCATAAACTTCTAAATGTTATGCAGAAAGGCAGTCCTTAGGCTTTGCTTCACTAATGCTTTATATGTGTACCAAAGGGTCCTAATAATTTTTGGGATTATCGTCAATAGAAAAAATGCTATCGCAGTCTCCAAGTGGGTTTTTGCTATTGTTCGGCTTTTGAAAGCCTTGAGAAAAAGGAAGTTATCCTGATTTTAACATCTACTCTAACCTGTTTTTAAAGGTCCAGCAATCTTCAATGTTAAGCCCTGAACTTGATAATATTCGCAGTATTTGGTGGAATTAAAGGATTTTCACTGCCTTATTGCTTCAATTTCTGGCTTAATTTCAGCGAGAACAACTTTCTATTAGCTAGCAAACATTCCAAGGCCTATGTATAAGTAAGCACTCTAGGGGTGTACTCTGTGTAGCAGTTCATTGCATACACTTCTTCATTGGAATAACCACTAGCCTTCTTATCCTTATTTTGGTAGTTACTTTTCCAAGTATAGCCATTTTAGTAGGTGCCTCTCCAGCTAGTTATTCTTCACCAGCATCCTTATATTCCTCAGTGTAGGGAAATTCTCGAAGGGCGTAAACCGCAGGTGCTACCCCTATATGGGTTGCAAGTCCCTTACGAACAACCTTGCCTGATCAATTTTTGAGGGTCAATCTACCATGTAAGCTGCCTTTGCCCTCATCCTGGCAAGGTAGTAAGAGAAACCTTCTTTTTACTTCTTGCTTAATCAATTCCAAATCCCTAAAAGTGATTGGCAAGTCAATATTTCATGTAGAGCAACTCTCGAGCTTGGGCCTACTCTCACTGGTGAGGGTCATGAACCAAATTGGCCCAATGTTGACCCTAGGTTATAGACTATGTCCCCTTAGGTCAATCTTGACTTGGGGCCCTTAAGAAGGTCCAAGGAGAGTAAGAAAGATAGTTGGGCTAATAGTAGCCTTAAATAAGTAGTTAACCACTTAATCCTCCTAAAACCACCTTATGGAGATCCCTCCACTGAGTCTAGCATAAGTCAGGGAGTTCCAGCCATAGTTCTCAAAGTCATGCAACAAGGTCTAGTTCACCTCATGCTACCTAGCTTGTTCAACCAGTTTAAGGTTTACTACTTAGTCCCCTAGGCAACAAGGCATTTTGGGGAGTAAGTTTGCTCATTTGCTAGTTTAATTAGTAGCTAATAAATAATACAAGTTGCCCCACCTATGTTTCCTTTTTACACTAGAAATAGCCAACCAGTAGCAGCCGCCACCGAGTTCTCAATCCAGCCCGAGCAGTATTTTGGAGGGTCAACTTTAACTCCATGATTGCCGTAAGTTTGGATATGTTTAAGGGCTTGAAAAGACATCAAAAATATTATCAAGTAATGCCCCAAAGCAGCTCATTCAGATGACATTACTTCCGCTTTTAACCGTCATAAAATGAAAAGAAATTCCCTTCGATGCAATGGATAACTAGCTATTGTACTTATTGAATAATCGAGCTAATCATCCCATCAGCAGCTAACGTTTGCTCCCCAAGGACATCATTAGAGGTACTTGGATGCACCAAGGGCTTGACATCTCAATAATGGTGATTAGCAAAGTAATTAGGTGTTAAAGATCAACTTAGAGCTATTGCTTTTACGCTGTTTTAGTTTAAACGTATTTGCTGTTTGTAGTTTGTTTCTGTTTCTATTTTAGCTGTTGAGAGAGAGTGTGGGGCTGAGTATAAAGGCCTCATTTTTGGTTTTATGAAGGTCATTATTGAATGAATTAACTTGAGCACAGCTCCTTTCCTCTCAAACTCTCTCTAGCTACCCTGTAAAGTAGCCATCGCTGGTGGTATTCTAGTGAGTCCTGGTATCTAACTAGTAGTGTATCTATATCTAGCTTATATCTAGGGGCCCTAAACATATCTTGGTGGTATGCCTATATCCAAGAACAAGCTTAGTTTATCTTGATTCTAAGGTTACAACCTTGTTCCAGTTCCAAACTCCTTCTGACTTTGCTTCATTGTTTGAGTGTTTATTCCATTTGGTGTTCCTTCTTGCTTATTCTACATCATATTTGGTATCAGAGTTTAGGCTACTCTCCTAGGCCTGAACCAGTAGCCAAAACACAACCCTTAAGCCCAAACACAGGGTCCACAAAGAACCTTTTCCACATAATAGGCAAGATGAGTGGTAGTATGTCACTAGAAGAGAAGTTTGAGACTTTAATGAAGAACTGTGAGTACCTTAAAAGCACAACAAGTACCTCAGGAAACAGCTTAGGGAATCTCTCAAAAACAAAAGGAGTGTCTTACATTCAGAATCTCTTAGCTCTTCTGAGCAGTCACATGAGGAAGAGGTTAACAGTTAAGGCAACCCCTTTGCTTCTTCAAGTGAAAGTGAATCCGACCCCAGGTAGAGGAGAGGCAGAAGACACCATCGTAAGCCATCTAGCTTTGACATCAAGATCAAAATCCTAGCGTTTGAAGGAAGGCCAGATCCTGATGAGTTCCTTAACTGCTTACACATAGTTAAGACGGTCTTTGATTACAAAGACATACGTGAAGACAAAAAGGTGAAACTTGTGGCATTGAGACTGAGAAAGTATGCATCCCTTTAGTAGACCAACCTCTATTCCAAGAAAGCCAGGAAGAGGAAGAGCAAGATCAGGACTTGGGCTAAAATGATGTCCAAACCCAAGAAAAGGTTCTTGCCCTCCTGTTATCTTTAAGATAACCATTATTAATTACACAATTTGACCCAAGGTAGCATGTTTGTTGAGTAATACATTAGAGAGATTGAAAAACTCTTGAGCAAGTGTTACTTGCAATAACTTGAAGATCAAACCTTTGTTACATATCTTAATGGACTTGACCCTAGGTACTCACATGTGGTTGAACTGCACCAGTACACCATTTTTGAGGATATATATGTGTTGGCTTATAGAGTTGAGCAAGAGAAGAAGTCCAAGGCTGTCAAGAAAGAACCCCTAAGCCTTTTCATAGAAATTAAACTTTAGCAAGGTGAGCCCCTAGCTAACCCCTAAGCCCACTGGAAATTCATTCCAGATTGCTCCAAAAACTGCAACTCCACAAAACAAACCCCCAGCTACCCCTAAGAGATGTTTCAAATGCCATGGTCAGGGGCACATTGCTTCTAAATGCCCCAACAAAAAAGTCATTACCCTGGCTAAGTACCAAGTTGCCTAGGAGGAGAAAGTGGAGGATGAAAGGGAGGTCTATTTCATGGAGGAGCAGGAGGGAGAAGAAGTGCTAGTTGATCCTGATGAGAGAGAGATGTTATTCATTAGATAATATTCAAAGAAGTACTAAAGATGAGCAAACAAAGAACATATTGCATATTAGGTGCACTATTCAGGATAAGTTTTGCTCACTGATAATTAACAGTGGGAGCTGTTCTAATGTGGCTTCTATAACATTGATTAAGAAGCTGGGCTTGCAAACATCAATTCATCTACACCCTTATTGCATCCAATAGTTAAACCAAGATAAGGGCTTGTAAGTTAATTCCAGGTGTTTCATTTCCTTTTCAGTTGGGAAATATTACTTTGATGAGGTTTGGTGTGATATAATCCCTATATATGTATGTCATTCGTTGTTGGGGAGACCATGGTTGTATAACAGAAGAGTGATTCATGATAGCTACCAGAACACTTATTCTTTTGTCGAGGATGGGAAGACAATCACTCTAACCCCCTTAGCCCTACAACAATTACCGAAATACAAGCCCTCCAAACCCACTAGCACTCCAGAAAAGCTCCTAACCTTGATACAGACTGATCTCAAGGCTACTCAACATGAGTTTAGACCTATTAAGGAATAGATTCTTCAAACCAACAGTGAGCCAGATGCTAACCCACCCATTCCTCCCTAAGCCAAACAGATTCTCGACCAGTTTGTTCATGTCTTCCCTGAAGAGATACCACCAGGCTTACCTCTTAAAAGATCAATCAACACCATATTGATCTTATCCCTAGAGCTGTTTTACCAAATAAACCAGCCTAAAGAATGAACATTAATGATACTTAGGAGATACAGAGGCAAGTTAAGGAGTTATTTGCTCTAAGGGGGTGGTAAGGGAGAGCTCGAGACCATGTGTCATACTAGCTCTATTGGTGCCAAAAAAAGGATGAGAGTGTAAGGATATGTGTAGACAGCAGGGCAATCAACAAAATCACTATCAAATACAAACATCCAATTTGAAGATTGGGGGACATGCTGGATGAGCTTTATGCCTCAAGGGTATTCTCAAAGGTTGACCTAAGGAGTGGCCACTATCATATCAGAATTAGGGAGGGGGATGAATGGAAGACTGCATTTAAGACCAAGGCAGATTTATATAAGTCATTAATCATGCCTTTTGGCTTATCCAATGCACCCAGTACATTTATAAGGTTAATGAACCATGTCTTCAGGCCCTTCATTAGTAAATTTGTAGTTGTACACTTTGATGATATGCTTATCTACAGAAAGACATAAGAAGTGCACTTGAACCATCTCAAGCATCAAGTCCTAGAAAGGGAGAAACTCTGTGGAAACCTTAATAAGTGCACCTTCCTCACCCATAAGGCCACTTTCTTAGGGTATATAGTCACTATCAAGGGTATTCAAGTGGATGAAAGCAAGATGGAAACTATTAAGAGCTAGCCAGTTCCTAAGAGCATCCATGATGTGAGGAGTATTCATAGGCCGGCATCTTTTTGCAGAAGGTTCATTAGAAATTTCAGCATCATGATGGCCCCTATGACTAAAGTGATCAAGGGAAGTTCATTTCAATAGAATGTGAAGGCACAGCATGCCTTTAAGGAGATCAAACAGAAGCTGACTCAGGCACCAGTTCTTGCCTTGACATGCTTTGAAAAGGTCTTTGAAGTTGAGTATAATGCCTTTAGAGTGGGCATTGGTGGAGTTCTGACTCAGGAAGACAGATCTTTAGCCTTCTTTAATGAGAAACTCTGTGATTTCAAGAGAAGGTACTGAACTTATGATAAAGAATTTTATGCCATCATCAGGTGCTTGGAACATAGGAGTCACTATCTGTTGAATTAGAGAGTACACAACCACAAGAGAAGGGGTGAATTGTGGCGTCCGATTTTCGCAATATGCTGGCAAACAGTCTTAGGCCCTGTTCGCACAGGTTGTTCCTGAGATAAGCAGAAGCGAAAATCCAACAAAATTGAATGCGGAAATAATGGACACAGGATTTTTACGTGAAAAACACCTCTAGCCCAACTGAGGTTAAAAACCACGACCTACCTCCTGTAGGATTTGCACATTTCACTAAACGGGCTAAACACGTTACAATAGTAACACACCTTGTTACAACTTGTAACACACGTAACTTGTCTTCCCTAAGACGAGTTACCCCACGTCCAAAATCCCCTTGATTTGGACACACACTCTACTCACTCTTGTGAAAGAAGAATGTAAAGAAAAAAACACCCTATTACAATGCTTCTCAACTAAGCTAATATAGGGTACAATGAAGTCCTAGTATGCCAACTTTGAAAGCTCAATTAATTCACTCACAAGGCTCGGTTTTCTTTTCAAACGTTTTAGCTCATGAACTCAGATTTTTTCTCTCTGAAAACCGATGTGTCCAAGATTGTAAGAAGCCGCCTTTTATAGTGCTTGGAACACAATTCATCAAATTTTTGGAAACTAAAAAATCTGAAGAATATAGAATCCTTTACCTACAAGGGATGGAAAAACTATTTCTGAAATTTTTGGAAACTAAAATCCTAGAGAAAATAGAATCCTTTAGCTACAAGGGGTAAGGTGACATGAGCTGAAAACACTTCCTGAACCGCGTGCATAAGGCCGTGTTCTTCAGCAGCTAGCCCATGTTTTTCTCAACTACCTTATCCACTTGCCAAAAATTGGATATTCTTTTTATTCAAAAAGATTTTGCAAATCCCTTAAGATTTTTGATAACCGTTTTTTAGGGTAAAGAATAAGATACTCCATAGAAAAATCTTTCTTGCAAATCTTTGAAGAAGCTGCTCAAAATCCAAAAGATAAAAATCGTGCAAAGCAGTTTTTCGCAGCTTATTCTGGAAATCTGTTTCCAGGGTTGTTCTGAAGGGTGATCCAAAATATTTTCCGAAAAGCAAAACCGTTTCCAGTGAGTGGTAAATTAAACTTTCTAATTGGCATATTAACAAGAGTCTAAAAATATAAAACCAAATCAAATCAAGACATCTTGTTGTAACCACTAGTCATCTTGTAGAACGACTTTGCTGCAAACACTTCACAGAATATGCTTCAAACACCGCACGGAACCTGTTTGTCACAGCTGCACATATCTTATGTTTCAAACACTTCTCAGGATATGCTTCAAAACACCTCACAGAACCTGTTCCTCACAGGTGTTCTTACATTGCTGACTTGAGTACCTGTTCTTGATAAACCATTAGTCAAGCAGTTTTAATACATTGAGAACAGCAGTAAGGTCCTGTTTGGAAAGCCTGTTTGGAGCAACAACAACAACACTTGGATTTGTTATCATCAAACCTTTATACATTCTAACAAATTCCCCCTTTTTGATGATGACAAACCAAGTGACCATATTGACTTTCAAGGGCAATTTAAGTGATTTGTACCAATTATTCAAATTCACATGAAGCAGTTAGTATCGAAAAGATTGTAAGAAAACTAACTCGTCCATGGCAGAACTAAAACAATATTGGTCAACCTATCTTCCCCCTTTTGGCATCATTAAAAAGTAGGGGCGAACAGTCAAACAGAGGGTGTTTGCTATCACCACCACTTGGGTAATGGAGGAAAGTCAACAGGCGATACACTCAAGTGTTTTGGTACGGTAATGAGATTGGCCATCCTAGTCACACACAAGCAATTCACAACAAAAAGCAAGCAAGGCAAAGCCAATCAAAAAACAAGATATCCTGTCATTCATCAAAAGAGTGCAACAGAGTACAAACTGATTCACCAAGAGAAGTGAGAACAGGCTATGAGAACAACAGATGGGAACAGCTCATGAGGGGTGTTCAAGGAGCAGAAGGAGAAAATTTTGCTGAAAGTGAAGAGAGAAGGGCGAGGAGATCTGCATGGCGTTTTGCATTTAGAGCTTTTTCCTCGTCCAGGGCAGCCTTTACAGCGTTAAGCTCAGTACTGAGGCGAGAGTTTTCTTCCAAAGCAGCCTCAAGCTTAGGAACTGCCAGGAACAGGAGGACGGGGTGTTTTGGTCTCCTGTTCTAAGGCAGACCCTTCAATCAAAGCATACCCACACCCCATAAGGGTGTGACTCCCGATCTCATCAATGAACTGAGCGCCCACCTTCTTCTACAGTGTCATCCCAAAGTGCTCAAACACACTAGTCAGAAAGAAACCGTATCCCAGATCATGTTTCCTAGAGGTGTTTGCAATTCTTATAATATGTCGAATCATGATGGCAGGAAGGTTAATTTGCACTTCCGTGTCCATCAGATCCATCAAACACTGATCCATGGCATCAGCAAGATTTCGACCCTGGCCTCTGGGGATGACATTCTTGATGATAAATCAAAATAGCAATTGATGGAGCGATGTTATGTCCCCTTTCTTCACAGACTTGGGTGTTCGCAGGCTTGGTTGCTGGCTAAATTTCTGGGCGAGTTCCAGCAGCCTGGCTATCCCTAGAATAGTCTTGTCTTCCCTCACATATATATCGAAGCTTGTGGAGGGAATCCCCAGAATGTCCCCTAATATCTTCACATCAAAGCGAAGCTGCTTCCCATTAACAATACTTGTCACCACTCCTTCGGTGACAGTGCAGTTGGCATAGAACTCTGCCAACTCATGTATAGAATACCCCAGCTGGGTGTTTGTAAATAACTCATACCACCCCTGTGCATGCAGCTTGTGCAGAAACACCCCCAGTCCCTGTTCCTCAAAATATTTGACCTTTATAATTTTGCCCCTGACAACCCGTCTCTGAAGCAGTTGGGTCAGTTTGGCTGAGATTGCAGACGGGTTAGATTTCTTGGCTCGTTTAGGTTGGGGCTTAGTAGGAGGGTCTTGGGTGGAGGCATGTTTGAGGGAGGCTTTTCTCTTAGGAGTTTTGAGGGGTGATGGTTTTGGTATAGGAAGAGGCTTATCCTCTGAGGACTCTGAGAACACGGGCGTGCCCTGTTTGAAGGCAGTGTTCTCAGTGTCGCTATCTGATGAAGGCTCAGAGGAGGAATCAATCTCCTCAACAACAGGGGCTGACTGTTTGCCAGGATGAGGAGTGGAGTGAAAAGCTATTCGGGCTGATTTTCTTGTGAGTCTGTTTGTGGGTTTGGCCGAAGAGGGGATTTGTGGTTTTGGTTTGACAGGGGGTTCACTTTTTAAGGGCGCTTCAGTCTGGCCGCTTTTAGGCCTTGATGGTGGTCGTGTTCTTGGTACTCTAGCACGCCTAGCCACAATTTTGTACCTTTTGCGTTTCTCACCGGTTTGTGTTACCGGTGTGGCTTGTGCAGGCTTAACAGGGGACTCCTCCATTTGACCACTACTTCCCCCTTTGTTTTTTTTGACAAATCCTCCCCTAGGTCATCCTTAAAAACTTCAGGCCCTGTTTCTGACCCTGTTTCATGCTCAGGAAACAACCCAAATGAATTGATGTCATCTAACTCATGGTCCAACAGAAAGAGTTCATCTAAAGCCCCAATTTCTCTTTCAGATGCCCCAACAAGTTCTTGGGGTTGACATGCGCCCGTTTCACCAAACAAAATCAATTCCCACCCAAATTTGTACGGGATGTCTTCCAATTTCAAATTCACTGTTCTAAGGTCGATACTTTTCAAAAACCCAAAAGGTTTATAGGCAATGGGTCGAGGAGGTTCAGTATTTTTACCTTCCATGAGGGCCGTCAGAAATTGTGTAGGTGCAAACAGGGCTGTGGCTATTTGCAAGGCTGTGCCCTGTGTCTGGTTGCCCTGGGTCAAGGTCGAGGAGCTCTCAAAGCTAATGGGGAACGCCATTTTTCAGAGGACGGAGAGAGATTAGGGTTTCTTGAACAGACTTTCAAAGCAAGAGAGTTTCGGTGGAGGTGAGAGGTTGAGCAAGAGCTTTAAAGGGAGAGAGAGACGTGCGAAATCTTTAAAAGATTTTCCTCATTTTTGCAACGGACTTTAGCATTTATTGCGCATGCCTCGGGAAGAGATTAGCAGTTTTTAATTTGTTGCACACATTTTACAGACAAGAGGCGTACCTGTTTCTGATGCTTGTTCTTGA
Source organism: Carnegiea gigantea (assembly GCA_029747015.1). Lineage (NCBI taxonomy): Eukaryota > Viridiplantae > Streptophyta > Magnoliopsida > Caryophyllales > Cactaceae > Carnegiea > Carnegiea gigantea. The sequence continues at coordinate 269,631 of JAKOGI010001130.1, forward strand.
GGTTACTTGCTCGGTAACATTGGACAATAAGGGCAATCTCATTAGACCTCAACGAGTGTCAGCAAGTTGCAAACCTCACATATGCTAAACATAGCACACAAGTTGATTGTAAACAAAAATTTAACATGTTGTACCCATCACTTTTAAATTTTACAAACAGGAAGAGAGAACAGGTTGGTCAGGTTGTTCTAATTAAGCCTAGTTCGAGTCTATTCCTTTCAAATTGTTCTCTACTCAATGCCTTTGTGAATATATCAGCAATTTGATTTTCAGTGGCACAAAAATTCATTGAGATCACTCCCTTTTCAACATTGTCTCTCAAGAAATGATGACGAATGTCAATATGTTTTGTTCTTTTGTGTTGACATGGATTTTTGGCAATGTTAATTGCACTTGTATTGTCACAATAAATAGGAATGCATCCTATGTCAACACAAAAGTCCTTGAGTTGTTGTTTTATCTATAATAACTAAGCACAACAAGATGCAGCTGCCACATACTCAGCTTCTGCTGTGGACAAGGCAACAGAGAGTTGTTTCTTAGTTGCCCAAGATACCAAACAAGGTCTAAGAAAGTGAGCCATACCTGAGGTGCTTTTCCTATCAACCAAGAAACCTGCGTAATCAGCATCAGCATACCCAACAAGATCAAAGTTGCAACCTTTAGGATACCATAAGGCTAGATCAGGTGTATGTCTTAAGTACCTAAAAATCCTTTTAACAGCCTTTAGATGAGTTTCTTTAGGGTTTGACTGAAAACGTACACATAAACCAACACTAAAAATAATGTCAGGTCTACTAGCAGTTAGATATAAGAGTGACCCTATCATGCCCCTATAGGATTTCTCCTCAACTGAGGGACTACCATTATCCATTACCAACTAGTTGAAGGAGAGATGGGAGTATCAATGGGCTTGGCTGACTCCATCCCAAAACGCTTAAGTAATTCCTTAATATACTTTTGTTGATGGATCATGGTGCCGTTTGAAGTTTGCTTGATTTGCAAGCCTAAAAAGAAATTAAGCTCACCCATCATGCTCATTTCAAACTCACTCCTCATCATTTTTGAAAATTCATTGCACAAATCATGATGAGTTGCACCAAATATGATGTCATCGACATATACTTGGACAATCAACAAATGTTCCCCCTTAGATTTTAGAAACAAGGTATTGTCTACCTTGCCTCTTGCAAAATTATTTTCCAATAAAAAGCTTGACAACCGCTCATACCAAGCTCTAGGAGCTTGTTTTAAACCATAAAGTGCCTTGTCAAGTTTGAAAACATAGTTAGGAAATTCATCACTTTCAAAACCGGGGGGTTGTTTGACATACACTTCCTCTTTAAGGTACCCATTTAAAAACGCACTTTTAACATCCATTTGATATAACTTGATCTCCATGTGGGCTGCAAAAGCTATCAAGATTCGAATGGCTTCCATCCTTGCAACAGGTGCAAAAGTCTCTTCATAATCAATTCCCTCTTCTTGGTTGTAGCCTTGAACCACCAGCCGGGCCTTGTTCCTAGTGACTGTTCCGCACTCATCTAGCTTGTTACGGAACACCCACTTGGTTCCAATGATTGTTCTATCCTCTGGCCGTGGCACAAGGTGCCATACCTTATTTCTTTCGAACTGATGGAGTTCTTCTTGCATGGCTGTGACCCAATCTGAATCTGCAAGAGCTTCATTAATATTCTTAGGCTCAATTTTTGAGAGAAAAGAATAGAAAGCACAGAAAATTTTAAGCCTAGATCTAGTTTGAACTCCTGCATTAATATCTGACAAAATTTGATCAAGAGGATGTGAACTTTGGTATTTCCATGATCGTGGTGAAAGTGGGTTCACAGATATGCTCTCCATCCTAGCTGGAATACTTGGCGAAACAAGTTCAGGTCCTGTTCCCAAGCCTGTTTGGGAGCCTGTTCCTGAAATTATCTCAGAAGGGTTCGGCTGATGTTGTCCCGAACAGGGTTCCACCCTGTTTCCCCCTGTTTGGTTCACACCCTGCCTACCTTCCTGAAGAACAGCTTCAGGCCTTGATCTCTCAGGTTGATCCTTACCAGGTTCATCTTGAAGTAGCATGTCTTTTTTTAACAAGACCTAGTTCGAGGTCTTCCTCCTGTGCATCATTCTCACTTAGAGAGTTAGTTTCATCAAAAAGCACATGCACACTTTCTTCAACACACAAGGTTCTCTTATTAAACACTTTGTATGCCTTACTATGTGAGGAGTAACCGAGGAATATTGCCTCGTCACTCCTTGGATCAAATTTCCCTAAGACATCCTTTCCATTATTATGCATAAAACATTTACACCCAAAAACTCTCAAATGCAAAATATTTGGTTTTCTTCCTTTGAGGATCTCATAAGGAGTTTTGTTAAGAACAGGTCTAATCATGCATCTATTTATAATGTAACATGATGTGTTTAAAGCTTCAGCCCAAAAATTTCTAGGAAGACCACTAGCAACAAGCATTGTTCTAGTCATGTCCTCTAGAGTACGATTTTTGCGCTCTACCACCCCGTTCTGTTGGGGTGTTCTTGGAGCTGAAAAATTGTGATCAACACCATGCTCATTACAATAGTCAATAAAGCTCGAATTTTCAAATTCTGTACCATGGTCAGACCTTATGCATACCAAAGAGTGTCCTACCCTCTTTTCAGTCTTTTTAATGAAAGCAAGAAATTTTTCAAAAGTTTCATCTTTAGAAGCCAAAAACAAAGTCCAAGTGAAACGAGAGTAGTCATCCACTATCACAAGCACATACCTCTTGCCACCTCGGCTCATGATCCTCATTGGACCACATAGATCTATATGTATTAATTCAAGGGGTCGAGTAGTACTTATACACTTTTTAGACTTAAATGAATTTTTGACTTGTTTGCCTTTGGCACATGCATCACATACCTTGTCATCATTGAATTTGATGGAAGGTAAGCCAACTACTAAATCTTTGGTTACAAGTTTGTTCAAAAGAGAGTGGCTTGCATGACCTAGTCTTTTGTGCCAAAGCATAACATCATCTTTTAAGGCACTCAAACAAGTCAAATTATTTTGGGAAAGAGTAGAAATACACACTTTATAAACATTTTTGTGTCACTTCCCCCTCAACACAACATCTCCTGTGTTCATGTTTACAACCAAGCAACGTGTTGGAGAGAGCACTACTAGGTTGTCTTTGTCACACAGTTGGGACACACTTAGCAAGTTGTGTTTTAAACCATCCACAAAATAAACATTGTCAATTGAATGGGAGAGTAACTCACCTATCTTACCTATACCGACAATTGTCCTAGATTTGCCGTTTCCAAATGCTACACTCCCTCCTTCTAATGCTGTAAGTGAGAAAAAATTGGATTTTTCACCAGTCATATGCCTCGAACACCCACTGTTAACATACCACAGCTGCGTGTTCCCTAGACTGTTTCCTGCACTGTTTGCTGGGTTGTTTGCTGGGTTGTTCTCTCTCACTTCAGCCTGCAAAACAAATCAAGGGTTAGTTTTGGGAACCCAGATCCACTTGGGTCCCATTCCTTTAGAAGTGTAAATCTCATCTTTCCTAACCCACATTTGTTTTACATGCACTGAGTTCTTTTTAATGGTATACTTTCTTATAGGACAAGCATATCGATAGTGCCCCGTTTTACCACAACGAAAACAAACAATATTTTCAGGTAATCCCACATATTTGTTATTCACTGGGTAGGTCATCTTAGGCACAAAACCTAGTCCTCTTCTATGTTGACTATGATGAGTGTTTAACCATTCCAACGCCCTTGAGGACCTGTTCCAGAGCTTGTTTGTGGCAAGATCCAATTCTAAGTGTTTTATTTTTTCAAGCAAGTTTCTGTTTTCTTCCGGCAAAGACTCGACCTTACCTTTTAAGTCAAGAGATTCTTTTTCTAGCTCAGTCAGTTTAGTGGAACAAGTCTCTTCTTTCATGAGTAGAGTTTCTTTAAGCACATTAATGTTTTCATGCAAGGCAAGAGTCTCTTTGTCAACTTCAAGCTTTTCTAATTTAAGGGTTTCATTTTCAAGTTCTAAATCTCGAACATCCCCTTTTAATTCAGCACATATATCCATTATATTGTACACTAATTTCTCAAGAGTTGATTTATTTAGACCACGTACCTTGTTCTTGAGTTGAGTCAGACTATCCGTTGACCCATCATCTGAATCAGTGTCACTCCTTGCCATGAGTGCTACATCAGCTTCCCCAGCTTCAGACCCTTCCTCATCCTCACTTGAATCTCCCCAGGCCGCGACCATAGCTTTTGAGAACCTTTTCGCTGAGCTGCTTACACCCTGTTTCCTCCCCTATTTTCTTGGGTGTTCGGGTTTTTGTTCTTCCTTGTGCAGTGGGCAGTTTCTCACAATGTGGTCCAGCTTACCACACTTGAAACACCCAGTGAACTGTTCCCGAGGGGTGTTCCTGGCTTTGCCGAAGTCCTTCCTTTTGATGTTTTCTTTGACTTTCTTGAAGAACTTCTTAAATTTTTGAGTCATCATGGCAATCTCCTCCTCCTCAGAATCAGAATCATCTTCTAAGGCCTTTAGTGCAAGACCTCGTTCTCTCTTTGTCTCATCTTTCTGTTGAGAATATTTCCTAAGTTCATATGTTTGGAGGTTTCCAATCTGCTCATCTAGGGTGATCTTGTTCATGTCCTTAGCTTCTTGGATGGCCGTTACTTTTGCTTCCCAAGAATGAGGTAAAATTCTTAGGATCTTCCTTACTAATTCTTCGGTGGTGAAGGACTTTCCCAAGGATTTCAACTCATTCGTTATGTGAGTGAAGCGAGTGTGCATGTCCATTACACTTTCCCGATCACCCATCTTGAACAGCTCATACTTTCTCGTAAGCAATTCAATCCGGGATTACTTTACTTGATTGGTCCCTTCGTGAGCTACTTGCAAAGCATCCCAAATTTCTTTGGCCGAATCACATTCAGATATGCGAGTATACTCATCAGGACCTAGGCCAAAATATAAGAGTTTCTTGGCCTTGGCATTCTTCTCCATCATCTTGTAATCTTCAGCATTGAACTCCTTAGGCTCCTTGGGGATTGACTTTCCATCTTCAGTTGTTTTCTTAGGGATGAGTGGTCCATGCTTGATGAGCATCCACAACTCATAGTCCTCGGCTTGGATGTAGTTTTCCATCCTATTCTTCCACCAACTATAGTGTTGGCCATTAAAGTATGGTGGACGAGTTATGGATTGACCTTCAAGCATGCCTTGTGGAGTACTCATCTTCAAGGATCTCTCAAAGGTGTTAGCTTTTCAAAGGATAACCTACTCTGATACCACTTGTTGAATTAGAGAGTACACAACCACAAGAGGGGGGTGAATTATGGTGTCCAATTTTCGCAATATGCTGGCAAACAGTCTTAGGCCCTGTTCGCACAGGTTGTTTCTGAGATAAGCAGAAGCGAAAATCCAACAAAATTGAATGCGGAAATAATGGACACAGGATTTTTACGTGGAAAACACCTTTAGCCCAACTGAGGTTAAAAACCACGACCTACCTCCTGTAGATTTGCACACTTCACTAAACGGGCTAAACACGTTACAATAGTAACACACCTTGTTACAACTTGTAACACACGTAACTTGTCTTCTCTAAGATGAGTTACCCCAGTCCAAAATCCCCTTGATTTGGACACACACTCTACTCACTCTTGTGAAAGAAGAATGTAAAGAAAAAACACCCTATTACAATGCTTCTCAACTAAGCTAATATAGGGTACAATGAAGTCCTAGTATGCCAACTTTGAAAGCTCAATTAATTCACTCACAAGGCTCGGTTTTCTTTTCAAACGTTTTAGCTCATGAACTCAGATTTTTTCTCTCTGAAAACCGATGTGTCCAAGATTGTAAGAAGCCGCCTTTTATAGTGCTTGGAACACAATTCATCAAATTTTTGGAAACTAAAAAATCTGAAGAATATAGAATCCTTTACCTACAAGGGATGGAAAAACTATTTCTGAAATTTTTGGAAACTAAAATCCTAGAGAAAATAGAATCCTTTAGCTACAAGGGGTAAGGTGACATGAGCTGAAAACACTTCCTGAACCGCGTGCATAAGGCGGTGTTCTTCAGCAGCTAGCCCATGTTTTTCTCAACTACCTTATCCACTTGCCAAAAATTGGATATTCTTTTTATTCAAAAAGATTTTGCAAATCCCTTAAGATTTTTGATAACCGTTTTTTAGGGTAAAGAATAAGATACTCCATAGAAAAATCTTTCTTGCAAATCTTTGAAGAAGCTGCTCAAAATCCAAAAGATAAAAATCGTGCAAAGCAGTTTTTCGCAGCTTATTCTGGAAACACCCTGATCGCCCTGTTTCCAGGGTTGTTCTGAAGGGTGATCCAAAATATTTTTCGAAAAGCAAAACCGTTTGCAGTGAGTGGTAAATTAAAACTTTCTAATTGGCATATTAATAATAGTCTAAAAATATAAAACCAAATCAAATCAAGACATCTTGTTGTAACCACTAGTCATCTTGTAAAATGACTTTGCTGCAAACACTTCACAGAATATGCTTCAAACACCGCACGGAACCTGTTTGTCACAGCTGCACATATCTTATGTTTCAAACACTTCTCAGGATATGCTTCAAAACACCTCACAGAACCTGTTTCTCACAGGTGTTCTTACATTGCTGACTTGAGTACCTGTTCTTGATAAACCATTAGTCAAGCAGTTTTAATACATTTAGAACAGCAGTAAGGTCCTGTTTGGAAAGCCTGTTTGGAGCAACAACAACAACACTTGGATTTGTTATCCTCAAAACTTTATACATTCTAACACTATCTTATAGTTGCTGAGTTCATATTCTATTCTACCCATGAGGCTCTTAAGTATATTTGGGGACAACACAAAGTCAATGCTAAACATGCCCAATGGGTGGAGTATCTTTAGTCATTCCATTTCACCATCAAACACAAATCAGGGAGGTTGAATCACAGAGCAGATGCACTATCCAAGAGGCACCTATTGCTATTCTAGTTAGAGGCTTATGGTCTGGGATTTGATCACCTCAATTCTATGAGTATGATGAGGACTTTCAGGACCTATATGAGAGTTGTAAACAGAGGCCAAAAAGGGACTATCTATTGGAGGATGAGTACTTATTTAAGGGTACTAGGCTATGTGTTCTAAGGTGTGGAACAAGGGAGTTGTTGATTAGAGAGGTCTATGGAGGGGCCTTCGCTAGCCATTATGGGGAAAACAAGATCACATCTATGCTGAAGGAGGATTACTTCTAGCCAGGCATGTCTAAGGATATTTTGGCATCATCAGCAGATGTGCTACATGCTAAGCTGCAAGAGTCTTTCTCAACCTTAGGAACTTTATACTCCATAGCCAGTGCCTCAAGATCCCTGGACTTATGTGAGCATAAATTTTATCTTGGGTTTGCCAAGGACTCAGTTTTTATGGCTCTAAACATGTTCTCAAAGATGGCTCATCTCATAGCATGTACCCAAACCAATGATGTTATTTAAGTAGCTGAGCTATACTTCAAGGAAGTTATAAGGTTACATGGAGTTCCAAGGTCTATTATGTTAGATAGGGATGCTAAGTTCCCAAGCCATTTCTAGCTTACCTTATGGAAGAAGCTAGGAACAAAGCTCAAGTTCAGTATTACTCAAAATAATGGCCAGACTAAAGTCACTAACAGAACTTTAGGGGTACTTCTATGGGCCTTCATCAGAACTTAAGTTAAAGCTTGGAACCTATTGCTACCTCATGTGGAATTTGCACAGAATAGAGCTCCACACAAGACCACTAGCTTATCCCCTTTCAAAATAGTTTATGGAGTTGATCCCTTGACTCCTAGAGATTTGGTTCTAAGAGCCACTAAAGGAAAGCTGTAACGCCCCAAATTAAACATGTTTCACTGTTTATATTCTCCTTAATAAATCACTCAATTATAATTTGATAAATCCAATGATAGGGGCGTTACCGCCGTCCCAAAGGACAAGGCTTGAAGTATGTGTCCTGGAATAACATAGTTAAGCATAACCTTAACCATACACATTCACACATGATCATCCATTCATAATCAAGAGTTAACCAATGTAAGGTTTATAAACTATAGTAAGATAATTCACTATGTAATCTACATCCTCATACACCGAAGAATTCAAAATACAGCTTTAAAGTATGCATTACTGTATCACCACTGATTCATATAGATTTTCTTGCTCAACTTATTCTCTTCTGCTGCTTTGCTAGCATGAGGGCAATTCTCTGAGCATTTGCCTAAAACAAAACATGAAAAATATTTCGAACTGTGAGTCGAAGCTCAGTACATGTATTCTTGAATTGTTAAATGATCATTGAAACACTGATTTGGCCCGCTTTGCAATTCATTTAAGGTTAAAGTAGGGAATGAGATGAATATAAAAGTGCATTGCTAATTATTATTTGATAGTGAACCCCTTGATACTGTTACAATCTATAGATAGGTGTACACCTGCCAAGCCGACCGGGGGACCTGGCCTGAAGCCGCGCGGGTAACTGAAGGGTGAATGCCCTATAGATGATAACTGACGGGGTCACTAATTAAATGATAAATTACTGTGTAAACTAATTCATTGATGTACTTACCAAACATGATACTTTGATAAATGAACTTTGATTTCTAAAGATACAAGCAATCGACGTACCTGAAGTCTTTAAAATGATATTTCACTTGATATTTCACAAAGAAAAATGATAGACTAGGCCTCGATTCCGTTAAAGAAATGTAATTATAAGTAAATGCAGTTAGTAAACAATATTCACACCCACAATTTGTAACTTTAATGGAAATTGATTAATCAAAAAGACTTCTACAATCCCAATAATCCAATATCAGGCAAGTCAAACCAAAATGATCTGAAAAATAAATCAGTTAGGGTTATTGAACTTGAATTACAATAAACTGAAATAAAATAGACCAAATTGGAAAAATTGAGGTGATAATAAAAAGATTTTCATTGATATAAATGAAATATGGGTTTTTGATACTTCTAAAATGGATAATAGAAGGCTCAATACCATGAGGGGTGTTGTGAGGTTCATAAAAAGCTCAAATAACCTCAGTTGATCTGTTAGACACTAATTTAAGTTATTACTGTGCCCACTTCTCAAATTTCATTTTCATGCTCACTTAACTAGGTTTTCAAACCCAAATAAGCTTCTATATATAATCAAACTTGTTGAACTCACTATGCTTCGTAATTTTCTTGCAATATCCATAATTATATCGAAACTTCTGAAAATATTTTCAAATGTCACGATTTCTGTATTCACTCATGTTACCGTTTGATGGTCTGCATTAGAAAATCTATATTTTTCACTCCAGACCTCCAAATAAGATGTAAAACCCCAATATAAAAAGCTCATAATGTCCACTAAAACGTTTATTGAGGACACAAAGCATGATTCACATCATAAGGTCATTAAAAGTAGGGCAGAACACTGATGTGCACAATTTTAGTTCAATCTGCACTGTCGTAGCAAAATGACTATAACGTTTTCCACAGAACTCGGATTAAGGCGACTCAAAATGCATTTTAAAGCTAACACACTAACCTATTTACCCACCAAAAATTGTAAGTTTTGGATGGGCCGATCATTACCAGTTTCATCCTAAATGTTGTCATGTGTTTCTAAAAAATCCAGCCTCACTGTTTGAGCTTGTTCCCTCACTTTTCACACCAATCCTCAATGTAAATCATTCCTTAAAAGAACTTAAACATACTTTGGTCTATCCTAACATCATATAAAAATGCCACACATAATTTCACTTCATATTCATATCCAATAAAGCTCATTTTCTAGTCACATATGCACATACTTTAAGTTTAATACTAGTTTGGTTCAAACCATGCATTCTTGGACAAAACCCTAACTTAAGGCCAACTTGAACTCAGTCCCATAATTTCAAAACATCATAAACATCATAATAAACTTCAATAGATTAAAAGATGATTGAAATCAAGGATAAAACAATCAAAATCTAACACTTTAACATGGAGCTTGCATGATTAAATGTGACCCTAAACCTAGCATGATCCAACCTCAACTCCACCATGATTCATCACCAAGATAACTTTTAATTCAATCAAAACAACATGATCCACCATTGAAACAACCAAACAAGAAGCAAAAACCAAAAATCCAAAGAACAAGATAAAGCTACTTACTTTGATCTTGAAAAAAGGTGGAGGTGGAGATGAGGTTTGGTGATTTTGAGGATGGGAGATGGTAGCTAACGAAGGGAGGTTGTTGGGATTGAAATCCTTACCGGAGAGTGGCCGAAACGTGGCCAGAACACATCATAATCGGGTTAGGAGGGGGCTGTTGCCGTGGGTAGAGAGAAGGAGGAGAGAAAACTAGAGAGAGAAAGTGTCTTGTAAATACTTGGCGGAAAATGAAGAAAAGCAATGCTTGGCTGAAATTTAAGGTTTAAAAAGCCACTTTTCCTAAGTATAGATTAGGTTTAATTAAGGGTAATTAGGCAAATAAATAGGGCCAAGTCTTGGTGGGCCAAAATTGGCCTTAAACGGGCTCGGGTTCAAAAACTAGCTCAAACCGAATGCGCTTGAAATTTTTTTTATTATTATTTTTTTTCAAAGCTCGAGATTAAATGTGATATCATAAAAAATAATTTAATCTTTTAAATCATAACTATCGAGGCCCACTATAAATTTTTCCAAAATTAATACGGTAAATGAAACTTAAATTGCAAAGTGGGGCCCAAAATTGAATTCTCCCAACTGGGATGATTAACTGAGATAAATTAATGTGAAAAATTAATAACACAACTTAATTAAATAAATAAACATAATTTAGCGTCAGGCTATTACAAAAGCCAAGTGTTAAAGTTTAAAGGAGGGTAAAGGAGATTTTGGCATTGCATGACAAAGTTAGGGAAATGATTGAAACGAGCAATGCTAGCTATCAGGTTCAAGCTAATAAGCACAGAAGGAAGGTTGTCTTTCAACTTGGAGATCTTGTATAGGTCCATTTGAGTAAGGAAAGTTTCCTTCAGAAAAGGAAGTGCAAGTTGAGTCCAAGAGCATATGGCCCCTTTGAAGTTTTAGAAAGGATCAATGATAATGCATACAAAGTAGTGCTCCCAAGAGAGTATGGCGTTTCTACTACCATTAATGTCGCAGATTTAAGTCCTTATTTGGAGGATGTAACCCTTGAGGATTTGTGTCAAATCCTCTTCAACAAGGGGAGGCTAATGGAGATCCTTCCACTGAGTCCAGCATAAGTCAGGGAGTTCAAGCCCTGGTTCTCAAAGTCATGCAATAAGGTCCAGTTCATAGCATGCTACCCAGCTTGTTCAGCCAATTTAAAGTCTGCTACTTAGTCTAGTAGCCAGCAAGGGATTTTGGAGAGTAACCTTCCTCATTTGCTAGCTTAATTTGTAGCTAATAAATGACACAAGTTGTCCCATCCGTTGTTCCTTTTTGCACTAGAAATAGTCGGCTAGTAACAGCCCCCACCTAGTTTTTACTCCAGCCGGGGTAGTATTTTGGAGGGTCAACTTTAACTCCATGATGGCAACAAGTCTCTGCACACTTAAGGGCTTGAAAAGGCATCAAAAATATTATCAAGTAATGCACTAAAGCAGCTCATTCAAATCACATTGCGTCTACTTTTAACCAGCATAAAATTAAAAGAATTTCCCGTTGGTCCAATGAATAACTAATTATTGTACTTATTGATTAACCCAACCAATCGTCTCATTAGCAGCTAACTTTTGCTACCTAAGGCCATCATTAGCAGTACTTGGATGCACTAAGGGCTTAACATCTCAATAATGGAGATTAGCAAAGTAATTACGTGTTAAAGATCAACTTAGAGCTACTGTTTTTAAACCGTTTTAGTTTAAACTTATTTGCTGTTTTTAGCTTGTTTCTATTTCTATTTTAGCTGTTGAGAGGCAGGCTAAGGCTAAGTATAAAGGCCTGATTTTTAGTTGTATGAAGGTAGTTGTTGAATAAATTAAGTTGAGCACAACTCCTTTCCTCTCAAACTCTCTCCAGCTACCCCAAAAAGTGGCCATTACTGGTGGCGTTCTAGTGAGTCCTGGTAGCTAACTGGGGGCGTATCTGTATCCAGCTTATGTCTGCGGGCCCTGAACGTATCTTGGTGGTATGCCTATGTCCAAGAACAAGCTCAGTTTATCTTGATTCTGAGGTTCCAACCTTGTTCCAGTTCCAAACTCCTTCCGACGTTGCTTCGTCTGTTTGAGTGTTTGTTCCAATTTGCACTCCTTCTTGCTCTACATCACCACCTCATTAGCTCATTTTTAGTTTTTGGGCAGAATACTTTGCTTTATTTCTAGCTTAAATTTAACGAGGTAAATAACCTCTAATTTCAACAAATTATACATGGATGGGTAGCCCTGAATGTCAATTCTCCTAATAAGTCTTGAATCATACTCAAACTCTAAGTATTGAGGATGTTACGGCCTAAATACAGAGCAAGGGTTGATCTAGGATTAGAAATGCATGGTTTTGATTATAGGCTTAGTTGAGGAGATTACAGCTATAATTTTTGAGATTACTCAGCGTGGGATGATTCTTCACACAGAAGGGAAGAGTCAATAAGTGGCGGCACCTCCATTGGAGGGGTAGAGCCTACTGAAGGCTCTCTAGATGATGGAGGATAAGTCCTGGAAAATACAGCTCATAGTAATTGTAATTATCTTAAGTATCTTGATTTATTTCCCTATGATATTTTGTAACTCTTCTATTGGTTCACTTGCTACACTAATGTACAGCTAATTTAACCTCTTATTGGGTATTTATGGACACAATTACGTCCATGAAAAATTACATTTGATGAATGATATAAGAGCTTGAAGCTTGGTTTTCCTCAAAATCTTAAATTCTTTAGCTCCCTTATGACGGTGGTGATTTGAATCTTCCTTTTAATCTAATCCTTGGTGCTAAGGCTTTAGAGGGTTAGAGGATGCGTTGACTTATCCACTTGCTACCTATTTTAAGTGCTGAATCTGTTCCATTAGAGGCTTTCTTTATTTAGAAATTCTCTCCCTCTCTATGTTGGTTCATCTTTGGAGAGATTAATCTTCAACATCCACTGGGCTCATCTACATGCATTTCATACCTTTATTTGGACAAATGAAATTTCGCATGCGCCATTTGATATTAGAGCACAATGATCCTATTCCTTGGTAAGCATCCATTCCAACCATCCTTCTGTTGGAATTGCTTAAAGATTCCCCCTTCTATACTATTTTGTTATTAGTTCTTCCTCTTTAAATCTCTTATCTATTCCGCAAAGAATCCTAATTGTTGCCCAAACACAACCCCAAACCTAAACACATCTCTAAAACTCCATAAAAAAGACCAAAAACATGAAATTAGAAATTTGGCACTGCCATCCCGTGCTAAAATCCTGCACTTTGAAATTTAACCCAAAGATTTAGCACGACTATCCTGTGCTGCCTGGCATGATCGTGTCCCCTTCCTGCACTCTTAAATCAAGTTCTAAAGATCTGGCACGACCCCCCTGTGCCACAGAGCATGACCGTGCCCCCTCTCTTTTCATTGTTTTGCTACCCGCCCCCTTCAGCACGCCTGTGCCTTCCCCATTTTTTCCCCCTCCTTTTCCTCTTTTCTCCTTTATGTCAACTATGACCGGTGAGGGCAATCCTTCTCACTCGTCGAACATTCCTCTTGAGCAAGCCCATGAAATAGATAGGGCCCTTACAGTGCTTCAAGAGTAAATGGGGAAGCTCACTCAAGAGGTTCCTCTTGATCACACCCATGAAATAGGTAAGGCTACGATCTCAAGATCACCTCCCTCACCCAAGAGAATCTAAAGGTAGAAGAGTGCATTAGGGAGTTTCAACAACTCCAAATCCAGGTTAGCTTGAATGAAGAACCCGAACTTAAGATTGCTAGGTTCATTAAAGGATTATCTCCTAGCATTGCTAACAAGGTGGATCTATAACCTTACTTATAGTTAGACGATGTGTGTGATTGCTACAGGAAGCGCACGATTGTTGCAATCTAGTTTTAATATCGATCCCACAAAGACCAAGTGTAGCCTATCGAGTTTTAGCCTATTATAAATGGCTAAGCGATAAAATTTTCAGTCACTTGCTCAATCATCACTATTTAACTATTGGAAATTCAACGGAATTAAAAACATCTGCGGAATTTCTTTGCCTCGTAAAGGGTTGGATCATTGGATTTAAATATGCACTTTATCTAGATGTGATGACTCAAAGGAATGCAAACGAACTAAGAATTCAATCTTTTCTTTCGAAACAAACTGAATTGCCCAAACTAACTAATTAACATTCTTTCAAATATCCTTGGTTTAGTCTTGGTTAAGGATTCTTGATTGCTAATATTTTCCTCTTAACAAACAACTCTCTTTCAAGCAGTCATTAAATCAGCTTCTAACTTATTGTTCTAAAAGTGAGTTTCTCCTTTTAGTACTTCACTCAACCATCTAGTGTATGTAAGCAAATCTGGCCAAAACTTACTCACAACAATTCATCCACAAGTTAGAATTCAATCAAACCATTTGGACAAAGCACAAATATTGAAAATTTAGAGATCCAACATCAATATTTTGGCTAACGAGTCCTTAGATTAAGAAAAACTACTCACACATAATGGAAATAATCAAGATCTAAACAAAAGTTTAAGAAGAGATTAGAAGGGGAAGAGAACTTAGCAATTATGGTGGTCATCGGTGGCTTCCCAAACTCCAAGCCTCCAACAGCAAGTCTTCCATCCCAATTCCCTCTGTTACTGTAAAGAAAACTTGAAAATTCCTAAAACTAATGATAAAAGTGACAGTTGGATGCTTAGGTTTTCTGTTCTCTCTCTCTCTCCCTCTCTCTCTCCCCCTCTCTCTCTCTCTCTCCCCCTCTCTCTCTTACAGCCGAAAAGAATCCTATTTATGCATAAACTCAGCCGCTCTCAGCCACGAGATGAAGGAAGATGAAAAGGCAAGCAGTTTTAGGCTTACCAAGGACCGTGACCTTCACCACAGAGGGTCTGTGGTCGCCTCTGTCTCAGCATTCTCTGGTTCTTCTTTCTTCTCCACTGGCATGGTGACTTAGGAACATCCATAGGGAGTCAAAACACACTCAATTGGGGTCAAAGTAAGGGTAAAAAGGTCTAAACACCTGTAAACACAAAAAAAACCATACCCAAGCATAAAACGGGAAAAGGAGTATAGATCATGATATAAAGTACATAATTCCCCCCCAAAATACAGTAAAATGACCCTAAAATGAAGTGCATTCTAAGCATCTATCAATTCCCCCATGCTTGAACCATCAACAACTATGAAAAGCAAAACTAAAATAAAGAATCTACTTAGTTAAATATAAGTAGCAACATCAATAACCTACCGAAGAAGCTAGCCCAAATTGATGAATTGCAAAACAGATGAGGGAATGAAGTTATCAAACAAAAGACAAATACCATCACATTAAACATTGAATTGATCACTCAAATGAGCTTAACAAGCATATCGACACATACTATAGGGAAAGCTAAAGGAACTGGTAGACCCTTACTTTAGGAATGAAGCACTCATCACTCATGTGTTTAAAATATAATGCGGTTAACTCATTCTAAAGAATCAAATCTACCATAAGCTTGATAAGACTTTCAAATTCGCCACCACAAAATGCAATGCAGGCTAGACAATCATAAGGACTTTGATAGGGTTGTAACGAGACTATGGGTAAAGGTAAGAGGGGAACAAATATGCTGGGATTTGCGGAGCTCATAGCCAAAGACCATAAGTAGGAATCATCTTCACCCAACTTTTCACAAAAATAACTCCTTATACCAAACACTAAAACATCTCCCCCGAGTTGATTGAATATGTGAAAAAGTGTTGAAGCATAATAATGTAAAATGAATACCAAATCCTTACATTATTTTGCTTCTCTTTTTTTTTCAACAGTTTTTCTTTCTCTTGTTTGTTTTGATTTTTACATGATTTTGCTTCTTTTTTTTCTTTTTCTTCTATTCCTTTTCTCTTTTTTTAAGGATAAGAAAAGGAGCACTGCAAGAGAAATTATGCATTTTTCAAAACTTTTTCTAACAACTTGCATAACTTAACCCAAATGACACTAAGGGAAATATCACTTAATTCAAACAAACCACACTCAACAACCACGTCATTATCCTCTAACTACTCCCAATCACTAAGATACTCTATAGTCTTGGCGAAAAAGGTATAGCATGTATTCGACCAAGCTTTAATATTATAGGTTCACATCAAGAAAAAGAAAGGTCAAGGCTCAATGGGGGTAGCAAGTGATAAATCATAAAAAGGGTGCCTTTTTTGTCAATGTAGCTCATATATTCAAGGAATGCCTCAGTCATATTGCGTAAACATGCATGCTAAATGTGATCTTAAACAATAGTTAAGGCAAGTTTTAGAAATTTGAAATCAAGGAAGAGCCCCACATGAAAAAGAATACGAGACTAAAATTATAAATTAGTCCAAATAAGGCTCAAAGTCTCATCAGACAACTACCGAGGCTCAATTACCTCATTAGATCATACGTGTCAAATATTCATGCAAAGACTCATTGAGTACTCAAATCGCAGTCAACATAACAGACAAAGCATGAGGCACATTTCTAAAACTTATAATCAAACATTTATTCACAAATTCGTATAACAAAAAGAGTCAAAATAAGCCAAAAAAAGCTACTTTGTCTAAGGCTCATCATCAGAGGATCTCATTACTCTTTCCCTCTTTTGTTTTTCTTCTTTTTTTTGTTTGCTTTTTTTTTGGAATTTTTCTCGTTTTTTATGGTTTTTTTGTAACACTCTAAAATGCAACTAAAAATTAAAAATACCAAAACAAAGCTAAACCTAAGAAAAGAAACCTAAAAATGGACAGAAAAACAAAATGATCAACTAAAAATGCCAACTACTCCTAAAGGCAACACCTAAAATGCAAACTAGTCACATATCCACATCACATACACATATGCACACATAACTCCCCCATGCTTAGACAAAGCATTGTCCTCAATGCAAGGACATTAAAATCAATGGGGAAGAAAAGAAGAACTAGAAAGGAGAACGAGGGGGAGAAGAAGGAGGGTGGGCATGAGAAATGTGCCAATCTCGCCAAGTCTTTAAACAGACCCTAAGGTCTTGGAAGTATTGGTTTTAGGAGGCAATCATCGCATGGAACTTATCATGCCACTTTTGAACAAAGTCATAGAGAACAGTGTGTTCAATTTGAATGTAAGCTCAGGGGAATGCTTGCTCCTCTTGAATGGACCAAAGGGTAGCATGCAAACCAGCATAATCAGAGAAAGAGGACAGTTGGGATGAACTAGAGGCCCTTAGGTGAGGCGAGGGAGGAAGTGTACTCTTCATCACCTGAGAAAAAGTATAGATTAGCCTGGTTCAAAAAGGTGGTTCTTTCAACATTAGGGAGAGGCATGAGACAATTCCCAGAATAAATCCAATAAACACACCCGGCCTCTACTTTACAAAATTTCATTTGTTCAAAAGCGGTTAAGTTCAACCACTTAGAACCGGGAACTCTATCATCAGGGTTCGATTTTATCCCTACATACCTAGCACTGGGGGTAATAAGGGCCCTAATCACAATCCTCTGTGCAGAACGAGTGGCCGCATTATGCAATTGATCAACCAAGCATGAACGTTGGTCAAGTCGGTCACCTTAGAGCATGCTATACAAGAAATACAATTCAGACAGCAAGGCACCTTCGAACTATCCTCCCCTGCAAACAAACCACAAGCAAACAATCTTTGGGCTACTCGAATACAAGGGTTTCTAATAACAGTGCCTTTAGAGTTACTTGTATCGCGCCAATGATCTCCAGAAATTTCATGCCAAAATGCATTCGGGTTCAATTCTTTAGGGACGTGCTGGTAAGGCTCCATACTCCGTGGAAAACCGAATGCGCTACTAAAGGCTCTTAAGTTTAGTTCATAAAACTCCCTATTTAGATAGAAGGAAATGCATCCTTCTTGATAACAAGGCCAACTCGTGACCTCCACATGCACCGTGCTCAATAATTCAAGGGTGAGGTCACGATATGTGTGGTCTCTAATCTCTAAAAATTGCCCCACACCTCCCCTAACAAACAAAGAATGGATTTCATCCAATAAACCCAATCTAGTCAATAAATCCTCATCATAATAACGAGTAGTAACAAATAACTTTCAACTCAAATTATTGTATCTAGTAATATGCTTAGGATGTGTTGAACCAAGGGGGTTAGGGGTATTACCTCAGTTTTGCACATTTGTTGAGGTTTAAGAAGTGCAAGATGCTCCTTGAGGTGTCTGACTTGATGTTCCTGCCTCTTGGTTAGTACTTGCATTCTTCTTAGGTGCCGTTGAAATGGTGAATGGATGGGTGAAAACTTTGAAACTCTAATTAAATTAAAAAAATAAAAAGAAAATAACTAAACATGCAAAATTTGTGAAAATGAAGGTGAAATAGGAAGAAATATGGAAGAAAAAGAGAAGTTGGAAGAATGGAGTTGTTAAAACTTGGGGTACGAAGATGGCTAGAATGTGAAAGAAAGAGGGCAAGAAAAGAGAAAGTTTAGGAAGATTTAGGGGAAAAGTGAGGAAAATGAGAAGAAAGGAAAGAAATTTGATGGCAAATGAAGAAAAATTGAAGGTTTTAGAAGTGGATGGTTATGGAGGTTTTAGAGAGAGAAGGAGAGAATTTAGAGAGAGAATGGATGAAGGGTTAAAGAAGATGAATGGGTGTCAGATCAAAGTGCATGAAAAATCCTTGACTGCGGACAGAGGGCCTCACCACAAACCATAGGGTTCACCATGAAGAGTCCATGGTGAGCTCTGTCTATGTATTTTCTTCAGTTCTCCAAGCAGCTATTCCACGAACCAGATTGGACACCACAAGGGTCCATGTAGAGCTTAGGAATAGTGGCCAAAACTCTTTTATTATTTTTTTTGTGATTTTTTTTGATGATTTTTTGCTCTTCTTTTTCCTTTTTTTCTCACTCTAGTTTTTTGTTCTTTTTTTTCTTTTTCTCTTTTTGGTTTTTTCAAACAAAAATAATATAATATATACAATCAAAGAAAAAAACTAGTACATGAAAAGAACAACCTGGGTTGCCCCCCAAGAACTGCTCTTTTAGAGTCAGAAACTCGAATGTCTCTTCTAGGAGGACTCAGGATCAGAAAGGTGGTAGACAGTAGGCTTGTTAATAGGGTCCCCATATCTCCCAATTTTCCTTTGACGCCAACCTGAAATCAAAATCATGCACTAAAAGGTATCATCTCAAAAGCTCAAGATGGAGGCCCTTCTTTACCATCGAGTGGCTCCATTTAAGGTGATCCATGTACAGAATTAATTTGTAGTGGGCTCCATCAGACGAGCCACTACTAAGCTTGACTCCTAGGCTAAAGTCATAATCAACATTATTAGTTTGAGGCATAGACTGCACTACTTAAGCAAACCTGCAATAATCACTCAGTGACACCTCATTAGTAGTATAGGTCTTGTCCTTGACTATGCCAGGTGGCGCAGGCACATTGAACTCCACCCTAGCATAATCTAGGCCGATGCCTTTAGATGTAACACATTCAAACACATAACGGTCATCATGCCACCAATCATTAAACGAGCCAATCTCATGAAAGTTCATATCTTTGTCTAAAGTAGATGAAGGGGAGGGGACATTTTAGTTTTCAAACGAGACAAATTCAGCATAACACTCCCCTATATCAAATGTCAAACGTCCTCCCTTCACATCAACTTTACAACCTGAAGTGGCCAAAAAGGGTCTCCTTAAAATAATCTGGGCATACATGTCTACGGCTATATCTAAGACGATAAAGTCATCAAGCACATAAAAATCACCTATCTTTATAAGAACATTCTCTAAAATACCTAAAGGGCACTTCATGGAACCATCTACAAATGAAAGTAAAATAGCTGTTGGTTGCAACTCTCCTAAACCAAGCTTCTCGAAAAAGGGATAGGGCATAAAACTAACACTTATACCAGGCTCACACAGGGCCCTATCAATCCTCACTCGACCAACCATATAAGGAATAGAGAAGCCACTTGGATCTTTAAGTTTAGGGGGAAACTCTTCAGGTATCACCACATTACACACCCCTCTAAAGGGTAGGGTCTTAAACTCAGCATTTTTTACCTCACTATCGACTCTAGACACCTCTCACCTTCCTCAACCTTCATACCTGTAGACTCCTCTACCCCAACTTTCAAGGTAATACAGTTACATTGCTCATGGGGGTTTGCCTCGAGCTTACTAGGAAGTCTACCCTAGGGTGTAGATGAAGAAGTAGCTTATTGAGCAATTTCAGCTTCTAACATGTTATTATGAGTAGTAAGCACATCAACCTTAGAGGCTAATTACTTAATATACTCATTTTGCTTTTGCTGCGCCAAAAGCATATTCTCCATCATGGTTTCTAAGTTAGATTTTTGAGGTGTTTGTTGGGGGTAAGGTGGTCTTTGAAATTCAAGGGGTGGTCTAAAATTCATTTGAGCCATAGGAGGGACATTAGACCTATAAGAGAAATTGAAGTGATTCCTCCAATCGGGATTATAGGTGTTAGATAGGGGCAATTGGTTGGTATAGGATTAAAATTGTTGACATAGTTAACTGGTTCACTAACATCTGGAGTAAATGGGCTCCAAGCATGACAATTCATAGTTAAATGATCAACCGACCCATAAATTTCACATGATGGAGAGAGGGTTCGTAAACTAATAGGATTAACATTCAATCATTCTAACTTTTGATACATGGCATCTAGCTTAGCTAAAACTATAGAGATAGCCTTAAGTTCTAACTTACCTCTAACCCTCTTAGGTTGGCTTATCTCATTAGACTATTGGCGTTTATTCAGCACCATCTCTTCAATAAGATTATAGGCCTCGTCTTCAGTCTTGTTCATAAGTGTACCTGCCGCTGCTAGGTCTTTAGTAGATGTCACCAGTTGGGTGACTCCATTAGAGAAAGCTTGCACAAACATCTACCGTTGAAGGCCATCATTTGGACATAGCCTCAATAGGATCTTAAAATGCTCCCGGACTTTATATAACAATTCATCCTCCCTTTGGGGGAAAGTGGTGATTTAGTTTTTCAAACTTGTCATCTTACTAGAAGGAAAGAATTTCATAAGAAAGACTTTGGTGAGCTCATCCCATATTGTGATACATCCTGAAGATAAAGAATGGAGCCCATGCTCTTGCCTTGTGCCTCAGAGAAAAGCGAAATAATCGCAATCTTATAACATCGACTAAAACACCATTAAGCTTCAACGTGTCGCATACCTCTAAGAAAACTGAGAGGTGTAAGTTAGGATCTTCTAATGGGGTGCCTCCAAATTGGGATTATTGCACCCTAGAAATAGGAGCTAGCTTAAGTTCAAAGATGTGGGCTTCCACGTTGGGTCGAGCAATAATAGAGGCAATACCTTACACCCCTGGGCTAACAAAATCCCCAAGTGCCATTCTTTGGTCAACTCCTCCTCCCGCCATTGTCGAAGAGGCTTGTTGTGCTTTAGCTCTTTGTCCTTCTAACTTCAACTTCTTCCTCCTAGAGTGAACAGTCCTCTCTATTTTTGGATCAAATTTAAACGGAAGGGGACTTCACATATAAGTGGTGAGATCCTATAAAAATCACCACAAACCACTACCAACGCAAATCAAAAAATACAAAAAGAAAAAAGGTAAAAATACTTAGTCAATCTAAATAGGGGAACTCAATATCCACAAAATTAACCGTCGGTAACGGCGCCAAAAACTTGATTATTACCACAAGTGCACGGTTGTTGTATTATAATTTTAATATCGATCCCATGAGACCAAATGTAGTCTATCGAGTTTTAGCCTATTATAAAAGACTAAGCGACCAAATTTTCAGTCAGTTATCTCAACTATCAATATTTAACTATTGGAAATTCAATTGAATTAAAAACATCTAGGGAATTGCTTCGCCTGGTAAAGAGTTGGATTGTTGGATTTAAATATGCACTTTATCTAGATTAGATTAGTCAAAGGAGTGTAACCAAACTTAGAATTCAATATTTTCTTTTAAAACAAACTGAATTGCCTAAACTCACCCAATTAAAATTCTTACAAATATCCTTGGTTTAGTCTTGGTTAGGGATTCTTGATTGCTAATATTTTCCTCTTACTAAATAGCTATCTTTCAAGCAGTCCTTAAATTACGTGCTAACTTGTTGTTCTAATAGTGAGTTTCTCCTTTCAGTACTTCACTCAACTATTTAGTGTATGCAAGGAAATCTGGCCAAAACTTACAACAATTCATCCACAAGATAGAATTCAATCAAACTATTTGAACAAAGCACAAATATTGAAAAGTTAGAGACCAAATATCAATACTTTGGCTAACAAGTCTATAAATTAAGAAAAACTACTCACACGTAATGGAAAAAATCAAAATCTAAACAACAGTTCGAGAAGAGATTAGAAGGGGAAGAAAACTTAGCAACTATGGTGTTCTTTCATGGCTTCCCAAACTCCAAGCCTCCAAGTGCAAGTCTTCCACTCCAATTCCCTTTCTTACTCTAAACAAAACTTGAAAAATCCTAAAACTAATTATAAAAGTGAGCATTGGATGCTTAGTTGTCTGTGCTCTCTCTCCGATTCAGCTGAAAAGAACCCCATTTACACATATACATAGCCATTCTCAGCCACAAGACAAAGGAAAATGAAGATGCAAGCAGTTTCAGGCTTACCACGAATTGTGGCCTTCACCACAGAGGGTCTGTGGTCGCCCGTATCTCAGCATTCTCTAGTTCTTCTTTCTTCTCCATAGGCATGGTGACTTAGGGCATCCATAGGGAGTCAAAACAGACTCAGTTGGGGTCAAAGCAAGAGCAAAAAGGTTCAAACACCTACAAAACACAGAAAAGAACCATACCTAAGCGTACAACAGGAAAAGGAGAATAAGTCATAACATGAAATACATAATTCTCCCCCAAAATGTAGTAAATGACCCTAAAATAAAGTGCATTCTAAGCATCTATTAGGCTGCCACCTAGCTATCAAGGTTGAAAAGCAACTTAAGGGTCAAAAACCCTTTCAAATCGCTTCCTCTATTCGTCCTTCAAGTACCCCCAAGGGTGTCTCCACCCTAAACAAAGCTATCACTACCCCTACACCCGTCAAAACTCTTGACAAGGGTAAAGGGATCGCTAGTGAACCCCCAAAGAGATTGGAGGGTAAAAAGTGTTTCAAATGTTATGGTTATGGGCACTTCCAAGCAGATTTTCTAACAGAAGGACTATCACCATTAGAGAGGTGGAATAGATTCAAGCTATTAAACAAGCTACTAGCGAAGAGAAAGTAGAGGATGAGGATCAAACTTTGATCATTTCAGATGTATGTGAACTCTTTGTGATTCAGAGAGCACTCCATGTCCAAGAGGCAAGGTCTATGAGCTCATCATTAATGGAGGGGGTTGCACCAAATGTAGCTTCCACAACACTTATTGACAAACTTCAATTACCCACCAAAGTGCATCACACCCCTTATTCTCTCCAATAGCTCAAACAAGGGAGCGAGGTAATCATTTCTAAGCAAGCACATATTACATTTTCAGTTGGTCCATATTATGCTGAAGTATAATGTAATGCTTTTCCCATGGATACATGTCATTTGTTGCTTGGTAACCACCATCATGTGATTCATAATGGACATGCCAATACTTATGCATTCAAGTACATAGATTGCGATCTTACTTTGACACCATTACCTGCATCTAAACTCCTTAAATTTAAGCCAGGGAAGACAAGTGAGAAAAGCCTAGTCACGAGTGAAACACGGGTGGAGAGAGCCAATAGTAAGAGCAAGCTTTTATTTCTCTTGCTTATAGTATAATCAAACATAAGTGAGAGAGTGAAACTCATGCATTCTTTAGCGGAATCACTCTTGAAAGAGTTTGAGGATGTATTCCCCAATGATTTACCCCTAGAGCTCCATCCTTTAAGGGGAATTGAGCAACAAATTTATATCCTACCGAACGCTCGCTTACTAAGCAAGCTAGTCTATAGGTGCAATCTTAATGAGTCGAAAGAGCTTCAATGACAAGTCCAAGAGCTGCTTAATCGTAGGTACATTAAGGAAAGCTTAAGTCCATGTTCGGTTCCCGCCCTTTTGGTGCCTAAGAAGGATGGAACTTGGTGTATGTGTGTTGATTCTAGTGCTATAAACAACATCACCATCAAGTATCAATTCCCTATTCCTCGGTTAGATGACATGCTTGATGAGTTACATGGGTCCAAGGTCTTTTCTAAAATTGACGTCCAAAGTGGCTATCACGAAATTAGAATGAAAGAAGATGAATGGAAAATCACCTTTGTGACTAAGTATGGGTTGTATGAGTGGCTTGTGATGCCATTTGGTCTATCTAATGCTCCTAGCACTTTCATAAGGCTCATGAATGAGGTCTTGAGACCATTCATTGGGAAGTTTGTTGTGGTTTATTTTGGGGATATTTTGGTGCATAGTCATGATGAAATGTCTTATGTGGAGGATCTTTCTCAGGTGTTCCAAGTATTACGACAACAAAAATTGTATGCCAAACCTGAGAACTGTGAACTATTCACTCTACAAGTTATCTTTCTTGGCTATGTTGTGTCCGATGAGAGAATTTAAGTTGATGAATCTAAAGTTGAGGCTATCAAGAGTTGGCCTACTCCCACCTCCATCATGAAAGTGCGAATCTTCCATGGGTTGGCCTTTTTCTACCACCAGTTCATTGAAGACTTTAGCTTCATTATGGCTCCCATGACTGATTGCGTGAACAAAGGAAGCTTTGAGTGGACAAAGGCCGCCTAAAGGGCCTTTAACACCATCAGGGATAGGCTTTGTTTGGTTCGTATCTTAGCTCTTCCCAACTTTGAACTTCTATTTGAAGTTGAGTGTAATGCTAGTATCATTGGGATTGGTGAGGTTCTCACTCAAGCTAAGCACCCTCTAGCTTTCCTTAG
The DNA here is from genome assembly GCA_029747015.1 of Carnegiea gigantea. NCBI lineage: Eukaryota > Viridiplantae > Streptophyta > Magnoliopsida > Caryophyllales > Cactaceae > Carnegiea > Carnegiea gigantea. The sequence goes on from JAKOGI010001130.1 coordinate 294,663, forward strand.
TGAAAAGTTGAATGGTTCAAAGCTCAGCTACTCCACGTATGACAACAATTCTATGCCATTGTTAGGGCTTTGGAACATTGAAGTTATTACCTCAAGCCCAAGCCCTTTATGCTCTATTCGGATCAGAAGGCATTATCCTACATCAGTGGTTAACATAAGTTAAACTCAAGACATGCTAAATGGATTAAGTTTCTTCAATCTTTCACCTTCTCTTGTAAGCGTAAGAATGGAAAAGAGAAGGCTGTGGCTAATGACTTATTAAGGAAATATTCTTTTCTTTTGATCCGTGAAGCCAAGGGCCTTGGATTTCATTCCATCAAGGCTCGATACCATGAGGATGAAGACTTTAAGGAAGTGGTGGAGAATCCTTCTAACTTTGGCTCTTTCACCCGATAAGATGGTTTCCTTTTCAAATGAAACAAGCTTTACTTCCCTAAAAGTCCTCTAGGAGACTTATTGTCAAAGAAGCTCATGGATGAGCCTTAGAAGGTCATTTTGGCCTTAATAAGACCCTTAAAAAACTCAAGGATCATTGTTGCTGGCCTAAGATGGGTGGGGATGTTCATGAGGCAATCTTAAGATGCAACATTTATCACATGGCTAAGAATCATTTTCCTTAAGGTTTCTACGCTCCTCTTCTAGTCCTCTCAAGGCCTTGGGATGACATTACTGTGGACTTCATTGTGGCCCTTCCAAGAACCCCTTGGGGAAAAGATGCTATCATGGTAGTGGTGGATCGATTCTCTAAGATGGATGACTTCATTGTATGCCACAAGAGTGATGATGCTACCTACATTGTAGGCCTCTTCTTTCAAAAAATTGTGAGGCTCCATGGTATTCGAAGAACTGTCATATCGAAAAGGGATGCCAAATTACTATCTCACTTTTGGAGATTCCTATAAAGCCTCATGGGGACTAAGTTGCTTTTTAGCACTACTTGTCATCCTTAAAAAAATGGACAAATAGAGGTGACAAATAGAACTCTCACAACCTTGTTAAGCGGTATGGTGAGTAAGAGTTCAAGGGATTGAGATGTCACGCTTGCTCATGCCGAATTCGCCTGTAACAGGGCTCCTTCCTATGCTACCTCTCACTTTCCCTTTGAAGTGTGCTATGGTCTTAACCTTCTTGCTCCTATTGATCTTATACCTACTCCTTAAGAATCAAGGGTGAGTTTTGAGCCTAAAGCAAGAGCTTAATAAATGAAGAAGCTACATGAGCAAGTGAGCGCACAAATTGAGAAAGTGAATGAGCAATACAAGCAAAAGGCCAACAAGAATCGCTCACACTCTGAGTTCAAACCGGGTCATCTTGTGTGGTTACATTTGAGGAAGGAAAGGTTGACATCATGAAGGAAGAACAAGCTGATGGTTAGAGGAGATTGTCTATACAAGGTGGTATAAAAGGTGGGAGAGTATGTATACAAATTGAACTTTTGGAAGATATGCAAATATCCACCACGTTTAATATTGGAATCTCACTCCTTACTTTGAACATGATGAAGAACATGATGAATTGAGGAAAAATCCTCTTCAAGGGGGAGGGATTGATGCGGAGCAACTCCCGAGCTTGAGCCAACTCTAACTAGTGAGGGTCATAAACCCAATTGGCCCAATATTGATACTAGGTCAATGACTAGGTCTCCCTAGGTCAATATTAACTTAAGGCCCTTAAGAAGGTCCAAGTGGGGCTAGCAAAAGGTGATTGGGCCAACAGTAGCCCTAAATAAGGAGTTAACTTCTCAATCCTCCCAAATTGACCTCATTAGCTTATTTTCAGTTTCTGTGTAGAATACTTTTCTCCATTTCTAGCTCATGTTTAACAAGGAAAATAAGATCCCATTTCTGCAAATTATATATGGATGGAAAGTTCTGCATGTCTATTTTCTAATAAGTCTTGAATCACGCTCAAACTTTAAGTATTAAAGAAGTCATGGGCTAACTATCGAGCAAAGGTCAATCCAGGACTAGAAAATGCATGGTTCTGATTATAGGGTCTATAGAAGATGGAGGATAGTCCTAAAAAATATAGCTTATAGTAATTATATTTATCTCAAGTATCTTGATTTATTTTTCAAGGATATTTTGTAAGCCTCCTATTGGTACACTTGTCCCACTAATGTACAGCTAATTTACCCTCTCATTGGATATTTATGGATCCAATTACCTCCATAAAAAATCTAATTTGATGAATGATATGAGAGTTTGAAGTTTGGTTTTCCTCAAAATCTCAAACTCTGTATCTCTCTTAAAAGGATGGTGATTTGATTCTCCCATTTATCTAATCCTTGGTGCTAAGGCTTTAGAGGGTTAGAGGGTGAGTTGATTTATCCACTTGCTACCTATTCAAAGTGTTGAATCTACTCTATTAGGGGCTTTCTTTATTTGGGGGTTCTCTCTCTCCCCCCCCCGCTCTCTCTCTCTCTCTCTCTCTGTTGGTTCACCTTTGGAGAGATTGGTCTTCAACATTCATTGGGCTCATCTACATACATTTCACACCTTTATTTGGATAAATCGAATTCAGCATTCATCAGCATTGTATAAATACTTGACGCAAACATTTTCTGTAAAGATCTTCCTAGTTCATGACCTTTCATAGATCCCTAGCAGTTTAACATCTCATAGCATCCTTATCAAAAGTCCAGGGGAATATGATGTGAAAGATGTCTTTGTCAATTCCTTTTAGATTCATAAGACTGACAAAGCTCATCGCATGGTGATTAGGGTTTTCAGTTCCATGAAATTTTATGTCCAACGTAGTGAATTTAGGAGGCAGTTTCTCTTTCAGGATGGAAGGGAATCAGCATAGTCATTAAAGCAATTGTAAACATAAAGGATTCCTTAAGCAACTACTCTATGCGATCTACTTATGGATCTATTAAAGAAGTGCTCTTTTCCTCCTCTTCCTCCACTACAAAAAATAATGCATCCTCCCGCATTTGTATCACCACACTTAATTAAAGTGTAGGGAGAAAAATGATAAGATTTGGTAGTTTTCTCGATTCCACATTTAACAAATGTGGGTAACTATTCCTATACTTATTAAGTGTAGGGAATTAAAAAGAGCTTTTATAATTAATTTTTATTATATTAATGAGTTAATTTGTACAAAATATTTAAATATTTATATCTAAATATATTAGTCAAAGGAATAAAACAAACAATCAAAAAAATACAAAAATATCTAGCAAAATAAAATTAATATATGGAAGATTAAGCGGGTACTTTGCCCACCCATTCCCCCAAGAAAGCAAAAATAACTCAGCGCGTAATGGGCGGAGCAAAAATAAATCAGTATAGTATATCCAGGGCATCAGAAAATGCAGACATACTAGTTAGCTCCCATGAAATTCACAAAGGTAAAATTGGCAGAGTGGTTGGTCGGGCATGGTTCGTATGTGAAGTTGGGTGTTCGAATCTCATGCCATGCTTTCTGTGGTTTTTTTTTTTTTGAATTTTTGGCACTTCAATGTAAGCTCTTTAATTCTATGACTACCCCTATTTCTCTTTCAAACAGCAGAATGCCAGAACCCCACGCATCGTGCCCCACCCTAAAACTTTCCCTCTCTCTTTGCCCGGTTACCTCGCCGCCTTCCGCTGCCACTAGTGGCCCATTGCCATCAGACGGCCGCCGCAACTGTGCCTGCCACCATCTGTGTAGTTGCCAGCCACCGAGCCACGCCTGACGCCTCCAACCTCCTCCTTATCTAGTCTAATTCCAAATTTAAGCTAAAGACCAAAATCTTCAATTTTTGTTTTTAATTTTGTTATTTCGTAAATAATTATGTTTACTTTACTGATTTTAGTTAGATTCATGTAAAATAATTGATTAACTTAGTGATTTACTCACAATTCATGAATTGAAAAACGAATTAGGGCTACCCTTCTTTTGGTTGAAATTCCACATGCATTTCGACTTCCCCTTCGAAAGAATAGGGAAATTGATTGAGAAATTCGCAGTCCTTAATGCTTCTTATTTTGATCCGCTGTTGAAACATATATCTAGATCTCCCAAGACCTCATGAAAGCGGGACCTACAATTCGATTAATTTCAAATTTTCAGTTCGTTTTTGGAAGTTTTGGAGTTAATTCGTGTGAATCTTAATCACCGCCTTCCCCTGTTCGAATTTCTCTGGCATTCTTCAATGGCGATTCCACCATTGTAGGGAGTTGGCTGAGCTAAAAAGCGAGGATGCCCTGAACCCCAACCTCCTTCTCCCCATTCGAGTTGATGCACGGCAGAAACTTCTTCCCCTGTTGTGGCCTCCTCTGTTTCAGAACTGAGCAGGTTCGATTTCTTAACTTAATTTTAGTTTTTAGCATAGGCTTGATTATAATGAGTTCTGGACTGCTGATTATCCATCTCCCTGATTTAGCTTGGTTTGAGTTGGCTTGAGTTGCTATTATTATCAGTTGTATTCGGTTCGATTAATCGTTTCGATTAACAGTTGATTTTAGTTTAAGCTTGGTTTAGTTGCCTTTGACTGTAGGCTGGTTTAGGTTGTTCTAGATTTTAGTAGCTTGTTGTTGATAATGGATGATGATGGTGTTTTACCCTCCCCTGTTTCAGTCACTGCGTGAAACCCCTTTCCCCTGCTCCTTAATTCGCGTTCTGTTCAGACATGTTAGTGGACATGTTAGTACTGCTTATCAGTTAAATGCAGCTCTAATTCTAGATTGAGTTTCATTTTAGCTTTGGTGGACATGTCAGCAGCCATCGTTTGCTGGCAATGACTGAATGATGTTATCTATCCTGAACTATTATTGTTAGCTGAATGATGTGAGTTCTTGGTATTGTGATTCTGGCAAGTTGGTCTGAATGGATGATGAATGATGTTGGCTAGCTAATTTGATTTGGAAAGTACATTGATTTTGGTAGAATCGAATGATAAATAGTGTTAACTATAGGGTTTAAATTACTTGAAATTAGAGGTTAAACAAATTTCGGGTTTCGATTTTAGTTGAATAGCGTTGTTTGCATAGTCTCCCTAAAATGTTTTATTGAGTTGAATGCTTAGGTTTAGTCCATTTAGGTGCATTAATTTAAAGCTACACGCTTTGGTTCAATTGAGCATTTGGATGATCGATCAGTTGAGTTAGGGTAGTGGTTGGCTTTGGATGAATTCATTTTGGTGTAGCTAACTAGTTAATCCTCGCTTTGTGACCTTAACCTTTTCCGTTGTCGCTGAGGACTCGACCCTGAAGTACTACAGCGAAAGCTGTACACTTGCGGCACTTTTTATTTAAACTCGAAATTTCACCCAACAATGCAGTTGTGCCTGCAGAAGGTGCATATTAGAATTTTACTAGTACGCAAATATATCCCCATTTTTATGGTTTGACATTCATTGTTCTCTTTTTTTGTTTGTCTGCATACTTGCAAAAGCCCACTCTATTTCCTTTATTAGATTGTTACAATGGGCTGTATTTCCTTTATTAGATCATTATGATGTCTAATCTTCAGTGACTATTTTGTAGGATCAATACTAGGCACCCCCAGATTTCAAAAGAGTATGGTCTGCAAAATTGAAGTTTTTGACATCAAGTAGAAAGCTCATCAGGGTGAGTAAATGACGTACCTTATGAACATCTGTGGATGTCAGTGAGTAGGACAAAGCTTCATTATTATCGAACTCGACTTGCACTTGCTAAGAAATTATAAAGCTAAACCTATACTTCTTTCACTTGTACCCCCCTTGTACTCTAGTGCAATATGACCTTGACATGGATTCTTCCCTTTTGTGGCTTTCCCAAAGTACCGAAGTTTTAAATTATATATGTATAAATATTTTGTGTAAAAAAGATAAACGATTTACATCTTTATAAATTCTACTTGAAGATAGCACTCTGAATTATACAACTTGATACTTACACTTCTAGAAAGTTCATTGTAACCAAAAAGTACAAACTAATACCTAAGTGAACAATACTTGCAAAACTGGTTTGTGATCCTCCTTAGAATAAAAGAAATAATACTTAAGCATAGGAATAAAATCAATGTCAGTCAATCAAAACTCGGCTTAACTCATTTAGCCAAAATTTACCCTCAAACTATAGTTGGGTCTAATGTGATTGGAGTTGAAGCTGAGTTGGGAAGTAGCCCGCAAATTATCTCAACTCCATGACACTTCAATGCATAACTGTCTGATATTATATTATGTAAGTCATTGCATTGGCAAAATTGTCTACTTTTTGTTATGTTTTATTTCGAGGCTCTTCTAAAGTGTATATTGCATTTGCTGTCTTCCTCTTTTTTTTTTCCAAAAAAAAAGTTAATAAAACAATTATGATTTAATTTCTTGGTTGTCGCTTCAACAAAATTCATATAGGACTATCATTGTTGTCGTTGCAGTTATTTCTTGGTTGTTACTTAATGTAGAAGAAGAAGAAGAAGAACCTAACTCATTAAGACCCTTGAAGTAGATTTTAAGAGGATCTAGAAAAGTGTTATTGATGCTAGATGTGAATGTAGTATATTAGTTGGGATTGTCCTTCTGGATTTAAATAAAAGATTGAGTTTAAAAGGACTACATTATAAGCCAGTTGACTATTTTTATTGCCAATTGTTTTTAACATTTTGCACGAGGAAAAAAATATTTTTACTTTAGCTAGCAAAAAGAGTGGATGGGAAGCAAGCATGTCAAACAAGCTAATTAGTCTACAAAAAGACTATCAACTAACTTTAGAACATCAAAAGTTGAAGAGAAAAAGCAGTTATCCCAAAATTGACAGGGTGTGGCCAAATTTAGCCTTTGTGGGCTTGGCTCACTCCTTGGGTTCTTTCTAAATCGTGTAACAGCAACTTGGTAAAAAGAAGGTAGACAAAGGCTTACTGATTAGGATTCTTTACAAAAATTTGTTCATTACTCTTTAGCAACTTAGTAAGAGCATGCTATTCATTTTCATTTAGGGTTTTATTATTAGTTAAGCCCAATTATGGTTACTCAATTGGATTCTATTATCAGTTAAACTTAGTTGGTTCTATTATTAGTTGAACTAGTTGGGTCCTATTGTTAGTTGAACTCCATTATCGTTCTATTCTTGGTTCAACTCTATTGTGGTTCTATTGTTGGTTGAACTCGGATGAGGTTCTATTGTTTGGTTGAACATACTTGGTTTCTATTGTTGATTGACCTTAGTTGTGGTTGTATTATTGGTGGAACTCAGTTGCAGTAACTCGATTGTGCTTCTATTGTTAGTTGAACTCAGTTGGGATTCTATTGTTTGAATGAACTTACTTAGGTTCGATTATTGCTTGAACTTGGTTGTAGTTCTATTGTTAGTTGAACTCAGTTATGGTGAGGTTTTTTTTTCCATTGCCATGTAGATTAGTGCTAGACTTGTGGGACTAATGTACTGTCTGTGTCTTAGTTAATCTCTTTGGTTATCTTTTCCAATAATTCATTTTTTTGTGTGTTTCAATTGTCTAACAGGTTGCATTTCTGGAGCTAACATCTCTCATTGAGGAAAACGAAGACGAAGATTTTTTTATATATTTTTGGACATTAGGCATGTTTTCAAAGTGTAGTTCTAGGTAGTATATGAAGCAATAAAATGTTCAATCAGTTAGCTACAACAAAAAAAAATAGCAATATGGATTCAAAATAATGCAAAAATATTTAGTTTTGATTACCTTATTCTTTGTTGCTATGTCTACAATTACTTTTTTTTTCAGGCAGTAATGTGCAATTTATTTAATTATTTAATGTTTGATCTATTTTAATTTGTTCGTTTGTTAATTTTATTCCTTTATATAAGATGATGCTGGTAATTAGTATAGAACTTGTTAATTAAAAAAAGAACAATCGTTTACAATTGTTCTATTTTTAACTTAATAAGTTTTATATTAATTACTAATATTATTTTTTAAAAAATTAAAACGACACTAGTAACACTTTTAAGTGTGGGGGAAATTATGGCTTCTTGCGTCTTCTAGAGTGGGCATAGTGTAAAATGACCACACATAAATTGTGGGTAATTAGTACGTACTCCGCATTTATAAGTGTGGGAAATATAGCTCTACCCACATTTTTATTAAGTGTGGAGAACACTTCCACACACTTAACTTGCCCACATTTAGCCGATATGTGGGCAACTGCTATCTCTATACTTATAAGTGTGGTTATTAGCAAAATTAGATGTGGAGGGATGCAACCTTTTTTGTAGTGCTCCTTCTTCACTGCCTCCATGTCTCCCTTCTTATCTTCCTCCTCTTCTTTGTCATAGATTTCCTTGTCATGAGGTTCCTTGTTGATATTTTGGAGTGTAGCAGCCACTATCTCCACCTTTTATCACTTTCATCCATCCTAACCTGCATCTTTTCCAACGTCTTTATGATTTAGGTGATCTCATTATTGTTCTTGGCTATTAAAATTGGTGTTGGATTGGACTTTGATTTAGATTTAGACCTTATCCTTGATACAATAGGTGGAGTTTCCTTAGATTTCTCTTGAGATAGAAGTCTCCCGGTTTTTAGACTTCACTTGTACATGCTATTTGTCGTCTCTATCCTGATTGACAATGTAAAGTGCTTAGAAGTAAGTCATCTAAATACTTTTATTTAGAAAAGAAGAAACTAAAGACCCTACATGACCTATGCTGATTGACGGACCTAACTCTAACACTGAGAGCCCACAATATCGTCTTATGACATGAACATAGACCTTAGGGGATGCAGACTTAACTTGACCTCGTAATTGGACCTGGTCCGGTTCCAGCCAGGCCTAAAGTTTACACCTTATCTGACTCTTCACTAGACCCTTATGCATGCAATTTGAGAAATTCTACTGCTGAACACTAATGCACCCCAGGCGACTTCTATTGTGCCTAATATGGACTCAAGCATATTCCAAAACACGTGCTGTCAAATTTATTGCTTTTTCTTGTCTTTTTTAGGAACCTGGCTGAGTCTCCCTATTTTATGCCTTTTTTTTTTTAACAAAACAAGTAATCCAAACTGGAACCAAGACCTATTCGAATTCTGGGTGAAGAGTCCTTTAGGACTTAAATGGCCTAAAAGTCGCTTTGATCCTTAATCTAGTTCCTAGACTCAATTTTCCTTAATCCAGGCTCTTCTAAGACTCACAATATTAATGCATAGTCCTTTAGGGTAAAAAGGTTAAATCATACAAGGACATGAGTTCCAATCTAGACTAGGGTTCTATGTTATTAGCTTTGGTAAGGTTTAGAGCAACCCTTCTTGCAGCCTAAATGCTTCAGCATTCATTCGGTGGCTAGCAAGCCTAGAACATTCAATTGCTTTCCTATATCATGTGAACCAGGAAAGTGTGTCGCGAGTAGAATGAAGTAGCTAGCCCAGTTAAAAGTCAAGTGAACCCACTGTGTGACCACTTACTCTTCCTAGCAGTAATATCGGGGTTTGACCAAGAGGTGCTATTAATCCTTAGTTAAGCAGCACCATATAATACATATATGCCTGAAACAAGTACAATTAAGATAATTTCCTGTATTGAAGTTCAAATCTCACCCTCCTAAAAAACATTCCCCAATGGAGTTGCCACCGCAAGAACCACAAGCCCTGAGGAGCACAAGCACGATTCCCCCATAAATGGTTAGACTCGTTTGCTAGGCACTTTATTTCTTTAGAAGCAAATTTAATTTATGTTTTATTTTTTTACAAGCAAAAACAACCAACATTACCCTGCAAAACTGCAGGAAATTGGGTCTGGGCTCTAACTAAGGAACTCGACCAAGTTCCCTAGCCAGAGCCAAGCCCTGCTCCCTTGCCTAGTCCCTGCCACTAGCTCACTTTGGCAGTTTTTGGGCATGGGACTAATCTAGAAACCCGATTGGGTTCCTAGCCAATTCTGGACCTAAATTCTTATCTAGACATGACTTACTATCAGGATTCAAATCTATTGCCCTAATTTTGAAAGTGCAAATAGGAGGAAAAAGCAATAAACTTGAATCAATAGAGTCGCTAGTGAGTTTTAGAAAAAATTTACAAACAAATCATACTCCTTGAAGCGAAGCACTACCGATAGGGACAATCAAAAGGGACACCAAAAGGGACTCTTGATACACTTCAAAAAGGTTTTTAAAAAGTGCTTGATTAATTCCTAACATGGGGACTGTCTTGACTCCGTGAACTAAAACCCAGGATCCAGATTTGGGAGCAATGGTACGGTGGCATGACGAAGTGGATTATGTCACTGTCTGTCATCAATTATGGCCTCTACTAATCAACCCGGTAAATCAAAACTTAATCATACTACCACACAATCATGTAACATATTAGAATCATTCATTCATATAAAATCAAAGTATAATGTTCACCAAAAGAGAGTAAAAAGGATAAACAATTCAATTTACTACAACAAGCATAGATGAAACTAATTAAAGGTTACATCTTTACTAAATTGCAATCAACTAAATTAAATGAAAAGGAATAAAAAGAACAGGAAGAAGATTGTAAATACGCCCTCTGGCACTTGAAACTTCCAGGAACTCAGCAGAGTGATGCAATCTTAAACCAATGATTGATTTCACTCACTAAACCCTCTCACCTTGCAGAAAAGAAACCGCAAAGCTCTACTCTATATTTTTCTAACACATCGTTTGCGACTTTTAATGATTACCTCCCACCATAACCAAAGGATCAACCCCTTTGTATAGTGGCTGAGGAGGCTAAGTGAATCAATCTAGAAAAAGAAAACCTCATCCTATACCGCTATTAACTTAAATAGGTTGACTCAATAAACTAGAATTCAAAATAATTAATCAAAAGAAATTAATTCAATTAGAAATCCATTTAACAATATGCGGAAATCTAATACATATATACATACACACACACACACACACACACACACACACA
>JAKOGI010001131.1:0-2500 GCA_029747015.1 Carnegiea gigantea
AAGCGGTGGCATGACAAGTTTATCCACACGAGGGAGTTTTGGGAAGGTGACTCAGTTCTTCTCTTCAATTCCCGCTTGAAGCTCTTCTCGGGAAAGCTTCATTCTAGATGGTCGGGCCCCTTCAAGGTGTTGAAGGTATACCCATATGGGGCTATTGAGATCGGCACTAAGGGTACCGGATCGTTTAAGGTGAATGGGTTTCGCCTAAAGCACTACATCGCCAGTGAGTCACTTGAGGGGAAGGTTACTTGTACTCTCCCCGATGTCTCATCCCCCAAGAGAATCTTAAGGTCAAGCTCGGGACCTAAAACAAGCGCTTCTTGGGAAGCAACCCAAGCTTTACTATTTTCAGGGGGAAAAAAAAGAGAGAAAAAAATGAAAATGGACAAAAACAGAGGAGATGGGAGAAAAAGTGAGGAAAAAAATGAGTGAGAAAAAGAAATAACGGCTTTGGAAGGAGATGACTTAGAGGGCCGAAAGTTGGCATGTGCACCCCATGCTGGGCGGCATAGGCATGCCACAAAGAAGGAGCAAGAAAAAAATATATGATTTGATGATCAGCAAAGTGGCACGGTCACCCCATGCCCATAGGCACGACCGTGTCATTTTCGCCCCGTAGCATGCTGAACAGCAGAGTGGCACGGTGTGCCCGTGTCTAGTGGCACGACCGTGCCATGTCAGAAATCAGCTAAAAATCCGATTTCTTCCTTCTTCCCCATTCAAACTCTCCTCTTTCTCTCTCTAAAGCACGAAACAGCTCCTCTCTCTCTCTCTCTCTCTCTCTCTCTCTCTCTCTCTCTCTCTCTCGCCATACCCACTCAAATCCTCCCCCACAAACTCTCAAATTCCCTCAAATTCTTCTCAATTTCTTCAATTTCTTCACTTCCATTCACTCTACTCTCAAAATTTCTCACCTTTTCATCTCAAACTCATCCCATTCCACAACTCACTTTCTCTCTCTAAAACCCTAACCTCCATTGTTGAGGTTGAAGGTTGTAGAGAAAGAAATTGGCCCTTCGCTTGCTATTTTTAACTCTTACCTCTACTTTTGGGTCCTGATCTGTGTTCATTCACACCATGGGCAAGAGACGAGTTAGAGAGGCTTCAAAGGCTCTATCCCAACCCAAGAAATCATCACGGGCAACCTCCTCTTTAGCTGTAACCGCTTCTGCTAAAGGTACTAAGGATGTATATCCTCTCATTTTACCTGCTAGCACTAGGGGCTTGCAGTTTGTCAATGATGAACAAAAGTCCCGCCATGAGCTTTTAGCCACTACAAACACTAGTGAGCAAAAATACTTTCATGCTGACTCATTATGATCTTTGGGAATGTTGGACGATATGTTAACTCTACTTGGTAGATTAGAATGGACTGAGTATATAAATATGAAATGTACATCCAATGATCGCCTTATGGTTGAGTTTTTGAGTTCATTAAATGTTGATTGGGATGGTAATTATGGTGGTCATGAGGTGGCTATTTACTTTCGAATGTTCAACAGCGACCACCGGATAAGTTTGAGGATGTTTAATGGACTTTTGAGATTCCCGGTGGTCGATGGGGCTTATAGAGATGTGTCTTCGTTGTGGAGACCTGACCCCGTTTGGTTAAGTATCACCTGCTCCAAACAAAAGGAGTATACTAATGGGTGGGGGGAGACCTAGGTTTTTGACCCCCGACAAGCGAAGGCCACAGACATTTGTAATGTCAACCTGCGGTACCTGCAGCGCCTAACCGCTAATATTGTTTTCGAGCGCAACGACAACCAAAATAGTTGTCGGAAGGCAGAGCTGTTTATTATCTGGTGCGCTCTATCCGGTATCCCCATTGACACGGGGGCCTTCATAATCCGCCACTTGGCGGAAGTAACCAAGACTAGCAATAGGAATATCATTAGCGTTGGCGGCACTGTTACTGCTATTGCTAATGCCCTAGGCTACAGCTCACGACTCTCCACTCTCGAGCTCCATTTCCTAGGTGGTCACCTCGACCTTGGCCCACTATATGCATATTATAGACACTCGAGGTGACACCATTCGGTATCCCCACCACAAAACCATCCTTTTCACCCTTCCTAATGCTGAACGCACCACGGTCGCTAACAAAAGAAACTAGAACTGCGACCGGAGGATTATTAGGGCAACTGTTCTACCTCGGGAGAAACAGTTAGCAGCTAATGAGGGCATTGAGGTTGATGAGGGTGGAGATGCTGAGTATGATGAGGAGGAGGAGGAGGACATTGATGCGGGCCAAGGAGAGCCTGGGGCCGAAGAGAGCCCGAGGATACCCCTACTGCAGAGGCGACCATCCCACCACCTCCACCACCACTTTACCTACCATTCACCCATGAGATGGGTGGATCTTCTTCCTCAGCGGCATACATGCCGCTTGACCCCACATTTCTCCAATCTTTTTTCAACCTCCAAGTGGAGGTTTCCAGGCTTCGGGAAGGCTTCACAGGCATGCGTGCGGACATCGGTCGTCTATCCGGGCGCATGG
>JAKOGI010001131.1:12500-95000 GCA_029747015.1 Carnegiea gigantea
CCTTCCATATCGAGTGTGGTCTGATCTATCTCTGTCAAGGTAAAACCAAATGGGAATAATAAGACTAAAAGAAGGAGGTGAACGAATTACAGCTAGCCTAAACAAACTAGACTTAAAGGCCTGTTGAGGTGGAGACACCTCCCTTTACAAGGAAAATACCTCCTCCCATGTTCGAGTCTAGGACCTCTTAGATGGAAGATGCATCACATACCACTTAAATTAGAGCTCGCGGATATTGGGTGGATCAACTTGGCTCAATGAGTTTTGGGGGTCTATCCAAGTATCATTGCAGCTCTACCCACAAATTTAACATCCTTGAACCAACTCAGACTATCTGGTAGACTGATTATAGCTAATCCAAGAGTTGTTCAGCTTTTCGGAATATTAAACTTGTTTGAATTTACCGAGCTCCTGGGGTTAGCAAATTGATCACCACTGGTACATAAGTTTGTCCATGAAACGCACCTATGGTCATGGCAGGAGGTAGTGCAAACTGAAGCATAAGAACAAATTGATACAATGGGTTTGATCCGACCAGGCCAAAATGGTGAGCAGCTCGAACCACAGCGATACCCAGGAGAGGCATTGCTAGGTAACGGACTACAATTACCCCTATGATTAGGAATGCATTAACTGCCGATCTTCTTAAGCCTGAAATCATCAAGGTAGAACAATAGCTGAGTTATTCCTAGATATAACAAATATAACAAATCTTCTTACATTACATGTTGTATATAGCTAGTTATATAAACTTGAAAAATATGTGATAATTAAGTTTGAGTAATTACCGCCAAGGAGGTTTGCTCCAACTATTAGAGAAACACAAGGGACTGTTGCCATCCTAACCACCCAAAGAGAATGAACAACATTAGGATAATGTTTAGTTGAATGTAAGCAACTCTTTAATCCAAATACGGTTGTAATTATGTTTCTTTTATCTTGTTTGGTTGTAAGAGAGTATTGCAAAAAACAACTATTTTGTAATTATAATCACTACGAACTAAATAATCATAATTGCATTATATAATTGATTGTATTATATTACATTCAACCAAACATCATATATATATATATATATATATATATATATATATATATATATATATATTATTGTTGCCATGTACAGCCTTTTGAGCTAAACAACAATCAAAAGATTAATTCCTTATAGCGAGCTAAACTTATTTCCTCAAATTTGCTTTACTATATTCACCTATTAATTGCTTTGAGATATCCTCAATTATCTATTCTTCAATGATAGAAATAAGGTTGTATACATTTAAAGTTGTAAATTTCTCAAATGTTTTAGACATTACACTGAGGTATGACTTACACTAATTGGTAATTATTATTGCAATTCAAGTTAACTCTACATAGCATGACAAGGAATTTGTCAATTTTATATGAATTGAGTCTCAAACGAACGGGCAATGCACATATAAATCAAGTGAGGTTTCCTCATGAAATTCATTAACAAGAGATGGAGGAAATCAGTGATTTACAAATATGTTCAAAACCTTCTATTTTATTAACATGGAACAAACCGATTGTTCAATTCACTAGTGTTATATCCATTGCTATGCAAGGACTTGAATTAATTTTGTTATTAAAAAATAATTAAAATATATTGATTTATTAAAATAAGTTAAATTTTGTATGATAGAATAACTATTATGCTATCGTAATCGTTCATAGAAATATGTGTTTTCTCTTGTTTTCAATTCCATCACTTAAAATTACATTTTTTTTGATATTAAAATTATTTATTTAATTAGGTTAAGTTTTTAACCTTTAATATGCAAGTCATAATCTTGTCATTTGATGCATTATATATTTTTTTCAATAAGATTTAGTTAAGAATATGTTACTATTCTACTAATTATTGCATAAATTATTCATTAAGTGGTTTCATTAAGTGGTCAATTCTTTTAATTTAATGTAACATTGTGTTAAATTAGCTTTACTCTTGTGTGGCTATTCAAATGCCTATGTAGTTAGATTTTGTAAAATTAAATTTCAATCGCAAAGTAATAACATATATAATAACATATAGTGAATCCTAATTTTTTTTTTCTTTTGAAGGTTAATAAATCCTAGTTAATAGCATTAATGTTAATTAATATGAGTCAACTAACATCCACCAATTACAACTTGCCAATTCATTGTGTTATGCCATATCAACTTGCCACATGTCATTCATATATGATTTGTATCCAACTTTTAATATATATATATATATATATATATATATATATATATATATATATATATATATATATATATGATACATTAAAGCTATACCATAATTAATGAGCAATGTTTTCATACCCCAACAATTCCGCGGTACTATAAACGACTCGAAGAGGAGCATCAGAACCAATCATCAACATCTTTAGTAGAGGTACCACGCCAATGATGAATCCAATTATCTGAATGTGCCACAAAGAAAACCATGTATATGTGTTAGCAAGACAAATTCCATTGTTAACATACTTAATGGAAACTAGAAACTAATCTATATTATATGCTACAAGCATCCTGTGACCTTTTTCCTTTTTTTTTGTTCGGGGGGTGGGGGGAGGTGTTCGTGGTTTGTTATTGGTTGATTAAGGAGGGGTTTTGAGCTCATTTTGAGTTCTTACCGATCCAATAGTAGTTGGGGCAAATAACATCCGTAGATTGATGGTTCTGAGTCTTCCTACGACATCAGTCATGCACTTCTTGATCTTCTCAAATATTGGGACAGGTCCTACCTGCAAGAACAATTTCGAAGGCTTTAAGTCATGTTGCTACTACAAATTCGGCTTATTCCGATGGAAAACAGGTCCATTGCAATCTCCGACAGAATTCTGATGGATTCTGACAGGTCAATTGGAATTCCAACGGATTTTCCGACGGATTTTCCAACGGAATTTTCAACGAAATTTATTAAAAAATTTCGAATTTTTTTTGACCCGTGTTGAATGGAGGGAATCTCTTATAAATTTCGCTCCATACTTCATTTTTCGGTGCTCATTTCACAAATAGAGAGAGATGTAGAGAGAGAGGGAGCACTGTCGCTTGCCATCACCCCACTGCGCTTGCTGCCACCCCACCATCGTCACCTCCTCCCGCCGTTATCTGTCGTCGACTTTTTGAGAAGATTTTCTCATGTATAATTTGTACAGATTTGGAGTAAATTAATTATGTACGTTGAATTTAACAATTTATATAATAATTTTGTATGTAATTATGTAAATTTATTAGTTTGATGTGTTGATGTTAGTTTATTAAGTTGATATATAATTTATTCTCAATTTGGTACTTTAATATGTTGTTGAAGAATATAATTTTTTATTAATTAAGCAAAATTTAATGTTAATATCAATTTAACGTCAATAATGATAATTTATTGTGTATTAGATACATTAGAAAATATTTTTATATTTTTTAAATAGAATTTAAAATGCCGACGGATTCCGACGAAAATTCCGATGGATTTTCGTCGGAATTTTTTAAAATTTTAAAATTTTGAACTTTTGGCGAACAATGTGATTCCATCGACGGTCGATGGAATTTTTCCGTTCGAAAATCATCCGACAGATTGTTTTAGTCCGTCGGAAAGGCTTCCCAACGAACCATATTCCGGCGTCCTCTGTTGATTGGAAATTCCGTCGGAAAATTCATGTTCCAACAAAAAATGTATTTTTTGGTCATAAATTCCATTGGAATAAAGATGTTTTTAGTAGTATTAATGATTCAACAGTCGTATTACAACAGTATGTAGTAATGATTCATATATAATATTTTGACCATCATAAATCACTAATCTCTGCGTCGATCTTTATTGCTGAACACAATTTAAATGCTGATTGCAGCCATTTTTTAAAAATATAAGCCATTGTACATAGGACCTTGAGTTGAGATTACACATTATCTAGAAATGCAATATATGCCGGTAGTTTTTTTGGCTGACAAATTTTGCTGTCTTTGAATCATATGACTGTTACAATCACAAATAATCAAAAGAATAACACATTATCAAAATGATCAAAGCAATTACCTTGTGGAAGAGCAAGGGTTGTGTTTCTGGTGATCCTCCAGAAGAGTGCATAGCTACTACCGAGTGATGGCCATCTCTCTCTCCTTGGTTGCTCTTGTCCATTGATATTTTCATTATTACATATACATATGACCATATATAGATGGCTCCCACCTGGAAAATTATACAACCTCTTAATTTCATCAAAAAATAACTAACAAAAATATAAGGAGCTCTAATCTAAATGTCAGTCTGATAATTTAATTGTTAATGTTTTTCTGGTCTCATATGTGAACGATAAATGAAACAGAAAAGCGATCATGATTTGTACCAGAATAGAGCTATATTTTTTGGGACACTTCAATAGGTCATATTGCAAAAAGTTCGTGTTACTAGAACATTATTACATTGCCTCGTACTTCAAGTAAGGTATAGTTAGACTGTCTCAATCAAGAATTAGCATTTAATTTTAACAAAGAAACAAGAGAGCGAGGGGGAGGGGGAGGGAAGAGAGAGAAAATTACAGCCATGGAAACAGAGACATAGGCAGCTCCATCAGCCATGCAAACGGAGAAATCTCCAAAGGGGTTTTTGGGCTCGTTGCATATCGCTGGAATTACAATGAGCATCAAGTTCCCCAAGTTTCCTGTCCATTGTTTCATGTGTTTTGGTACAAAACATATTTTAGTAACATAATGATCCAACAAACAGATAACACATTAATATACTTTCGTAAAATAAAGGCAGTATCTTTAAGAACAAATTACGATAGAAAATTTATACAGACCCGCTGCGCAACAACCAATAACAAGTCCGTGCAAATTGTTAGGTGCTCTTCCAATCTTTATTAGTATCCATCCCAATATCGACCCAATCATGAACGTCAACAATATGTTCACTGGCATAAACCACCTACAAACATTCATATACATATGAAAACACACTGAAAGGTTGAATTAATTAGAAAAGTCTTTGCCCAATCCAAAAATGTATGAAACATGCATGAATACAGGCAATGTGATAGAAATAGACCTCTGCAATGGTTCAAATCCTGCCTGACCCGCTCCGAGCTCTCCTCAAAAATGAGGGTCAGAGTCGGCCTTTTTCGTCTTCGGCCAGCCCCGACCCTCAAAATTGAAGGGACCTGACTATCATGAGGGTTGGGCTCAGATAGAGGTCTTGACCGTCTGACCTAAGCCATTGACCCTCACTTTTTTTTAAAAAAATTAAAATTTAAATGAAAACAAAGATACTTTAGTTTCATTTGTTCAATCTCCAAAATCTTTTTTGTTTTTTACTTTCTTGTCTCCTCTTAGTCTCCCCTGCCCCCAAACATGAATTTGTCTCTCCAAATCTTAGTAACTCTTAACCTTATATTATAACGTTCCCTCCCCAATGCTTGGAGTGGTCATCATTTTAGTGAACTAATCGTTTTAATATCCAAATTGTGCATTAGAATGTATGTGATTACAATGCATTTCATTGGAATATTAGATTAATCATTTGGTCTTTTGTTTAGTAAGATGTTTAATATTGAACTTTATAATAAAAAAAAATTTAGTAAAAAATCTCATTTTCTATATAGAGAACATTTGAGGTTCGGGTTTGACCTGCTGACTCAATGGTACCCGCATTGTCAGGGTTAGGGTTAGGTTAGGGTCAAAAGTATGCCAACCTGCATGAGGGTTGGATAGGGTTAGGGTCCAGAAAATCGTATCTGTTGATCCCCATGACTTGACCTTCAATTGGATCAAATTCATGTTACAGCCAAAAGAGGCTTTTTTTGGAGGGGGGTTGCAAGAGGAAATGATCAAATCCATAAACCACTGGTGTGAGGAGAGAGAGCTTACATTTCAATCATGACATCAAGAGTAACTGTCTTAGCTAAGTAGGCACCCATGAGAGCAGGGCTGAACACGTAAAACACTATCTGCAATTCGTTGGAACATGTCCTTCAGTCAGTCATTATTTAATTAGGGCAAAAATCTTTGACCATGCAAAAGTATCTGTTACTCCATGCTCGCACGTTCTAAAATACACTAATGAATTTTACATGGCCCATTTCATTATAGGATCCAGTTATTAAGCCATTTAAATTGAGCCCATAAACTATTATGACAATGCAGATCCGAAACATACGTAAAATTAATCTGTTCAAGCTTCTACAAGTTGCTGTAAGATTCAGGTTCAAATTCTACTTGCATTGTTAATATTTATGTACCATTTATCTTGTAAACTAAATACATAAATAAAAATTAATATATCCTTGTGTACAAGTTGGTATAAAATTTTACCATACTCCTTTTGTTGGAATTTCCCCCAAAATAATATTTGTAATATTGTGGAAGATATTGAAAGATTTTATTTTGTATATAATGTTTTTTTTGAGATGCAATTAGCCAAAAAATATTTTTTTGAGATGTAACGGTTGGGTGTGAGGTCAGGTATTTGTAGGTGGTATCCGGTCATCTCGAACCCCGACAAGGAGGAGAGCGTGTTGAGAGGGAAGATCGATTCGTGAACGTAAGGAATGACGCAAATACTAGTTAGACGAGATTGGAAATGCATAGTATTGTAAGAGCACTCGGCTGTAATATATCTTTTTTGTTAAAGTGGATTTATTGGTTGCAAGTACTAATGTTTTTATGGTGATTTGCTATATCATTTTGTCCAATTAGTTTATGTATTAGTTTTTCTGTTTTTTAACGATGATGGGCGACTGTTATATCTACCTAGCGCGTAGCCTAGTACAGAGCAAAAATTTCTTTAGGATTAGAATTCATCACAAAGGGAGAACGGAAGCGGTCTATTAGTATCCAAAAATTTCTTTACAAAATTGTGTGCCCCTTGATTCAAAACCTAATTGCGGGAATGAATTGAAATCCAATGCCCTTGCACATACATCTACATATTTTATGCCCTTGCACATTTTCAAAAATTTTCTTAAATATGCTGCGTTAAATTAGTTTATAACTAGATAGGAGTCGATCATAAGTTGATATATCTACAAAAGCATGTGCTATTTTCGATGGATTTCATCAATTTTCAATGAAACCGACCAATTTTCTAGCGGAATTTTCGATGGCATTAGCTCTTTCTGATCGAATTTTTGACAAGATTAGCCATTTTCAACTAGTTTTCCGACCGACCTGGTAGTTTTCCTACCATCGAATTTTCGATCATTTTTCCGATAGATTCCATCGTACATTTCGTCGAAAAATCCTTCCGACGATTGAATTTCTAACGGGGTTTAGCCAGAAATTCCCTCGAAATAAGCATGCAATTTCATAGATATATACAAAAAATAGGTTAATAGGCGCACACAATATGTACATCATGTATGACCATGCGGCCCATATAGATATACTGTTTAGGGTTCTCATATGTATATTTCGATTTAATTCTTGCATATAACAATTTTGCGCTTATTTACAGAACTACCCTATAGTCTTACTTCAAAAAAGAAAAAAGAAACTGTGAATCCATACTTACATTGTTCAAAGTATGCCGTGCTGTAGAGTTGAGGAGATTAATGCGATCAAAGGCCAGAATTAAACCAATTGCTGTTAAAATCAACATCTTCAAAACTGGCATCAAAGCCACCAAGAACAATGCCACAAACCCCATTTCTTTTTTCTTTTTCTTTTTTTTTGGGTTTTTTTGGATAACTAAATGTAATTCTTTAGCAATGCATTTAGTTTAAACTGATGGAACATGTATTGATTGATTTCATACTTAGAGGTTTTTATAGAATTATGTGCTTGATTTATTATTGATTAATCAATTATAAAATTTTGGGGGACATTATTCTCATGCTTGCCAATTCAACTACTTATCTGGTGTCTATTCATCATGGCCAAAGCACGAGTCTACTTACATTGCATTTTCATGAGAGACAGAGACAGATAGAGTTGAAATTTGAAAAGGAAGAGATGGACATTCTAATCTTTATTTCTTGAAAAATGAAAATAAAAAAATAAAGGAAGAAAATTTATGTACTCAAAGGAACGGTATGCAAACCTGAAAAAGTATTATTGACAACTACATGATTTATTTTTTTTATGTGTACATGATTTATCGTACAATCAGCATTATACATGTTTATCATAATTGTGTCTTACAAATCTAAATTAAATACTTATAAAAATTCTGTAATATATTAATTTCTAAAAAGCTCAAAAGTAATACACTGCCGTATAAAATTTTTAAATATGCCATTGATTATTCAAAGCTGAAGAAGCAATATTTTCATAATAGAGAGAGGAATTGAAGAGTACTACAAGTGATAACCATCTACAAAGCAAGAAATTTAAACCCTTGGGCGCCATAAAAGACGAGGACATATATATGAGCATTGGCCATCGGAATGCATGTCGAAATCATTGGGATTTAGTCAGAAATTGACTCATTATTTTAGCAACATTTTTCTCCTATATAAAATAAAAATCAGCGCCAAATGAAATGCTTGGATTACTTATAACAATATCCTGTGAAGTATTGGATCTTGTGGGGTGAATAAATAATGTATAAGTCTGGACCAATTTTCCAACAAAATGGTCACTATTATACATGTAGGCGTTCGCCGGCCCTAGTGGACTAGGACTAGATGGCTACGATCGCCACTCTTAATCTTTAATCATCATTCAAGTACGACAATAAACTTGTAACAGATTCGAAGAGAGTATAGAAGGAGAGAGAACCCGGAAATTTTATGAATCTGGTTTATTATTCTTGAATCAATGAATGTCCCACAAGTAATGAGCTATTCCTTATATATATATATATATAGGGATTGTCAAGAATTTTCAGCTTGTTTTCAACTAAATGCTAACTAACTCATAACCAACTTGACAGCTCAGCGAAACTAACTTTGGTGCCGAATGTGCTATTGCTTCTTTATTTTCTGCTGGGAAGGTGATCTCCAACACCCCCCTCAAGCTTGGAATGTCGAGGCAACATGCCAAGCTTGTTTAATAGGGTCCAATGCTGCTGCGAAGGTAGGATTCCGGTGAAAACATTTGCCAGCTGTCATTGTATAGGGAGATAGCCCAGCTGGATCAAACCTTCCATGACTTTGTCTCTCGTGAAATAACAATCAATTCAATGTGTTTAGTACGTTCAGGGAAGACTGGATTGCGAGCAATGTGCAAGGCAGATTGATTGTCGCAATGTAAAGTGACAGGCTTGAGTTTGGATACACCCAACTCTTGAAGGAGATTAACTAGCCAAGTGACTTCAGCAGCTGCCTGTGCCATAGCTCTATACTCAACCTCTACTGATGATCTAGCAATTGTACCTTATTTCTTTGATTTCCAACTAATAGGCGATTGATCCAAAAGTATCACATAACCAGAGACTGACCTTCTGCTCATTGGACATGAGGCCCAGTCTGAATCAGAATAAGTACTGAGTTGAAGGGAATCAGTGCCTTTAAGTAATACTAGTCTGGACCCGTGTTTTACACGTTGCATATTACAGCAAATCCATACATACATACATATATATATATATATATATATATATATTATATATATATATATATATATATATATAGTCAAAATAATCGATGAATGTTAATTGTGGACAAAGTTAATATTATAATTCAGAAAAGAATACTTAAATTTATTGAAAAATATGAATAAATAACACTTTTATGCATAATCATTGAAACTCAATAATTAAAAGAACGTATGATTATCAAAGACACGATATAAAGTATGATAAAGATTATAGGTAGTCAAAATGAAACTAAAAATCATGCCAAATGACATGACAATACGTTAATTTGTGGTGCCAATGACGAAAAATTCACATTCTCTTCTTGTACCTACATTAAAAATTAAGTTCTTAGTAATAATTTGATTAGCAATGATATAATGAAGATTACAATTATATCTTGTGTCGTACCTGATGTAACTAGCATCATTGTTTCGTTAGTAACACACCTCCTCCTTCTAACTAACTAGCGCAATAAGAGTGATCGTCGAGGCTCCATAATAAATACTTATGATTTATCTATACAATCATTTATAATCGTCATATACTGATAGATGACCATACGGCTATAGAAAATGTTATAATGAGATAATCAGTAATCAAAAAACAAAGTATCCAAAACATGATGAACAATATAATACATGTGTTACATATGAATCCAATTGTGTTGTTATATGTAAAATAGCCCGAGCATCCTTATGAAGAACAATAAATCTTCTATAATTTGTATGATCTCACAATAAAACTATACGAATTTATCTATAATTTATATAAAAGAATATAGTACATAATAATATAAACTTTTCAACCAGAAATTGAGTTAATTTATACCCTTCATTATCTATTATTTGCTCCAAAATAAATGATTAAATTAGGATTTTAATATTATTTTTTTTATTTTGTAGGAATTGGAAAAAACTTAGAAAAAATAAATAGTGCTCAACTGGTTAATATTGGATCAGGTGGAGAAAAGAAGAAGAAAAAGAACCGGCCAAATAACCGTGGCCCAATTACCCCTCCCTCTTCCATTCTCAGCTCTTTTTCTCTTTCTTCACACTATGCCTGTCCGCCTTGTTCTCCCACAGCCTAGACCGCGAGGCCCATTTGTGTGTCCAATGCTAAGCTAACCTGAAGCCCTAGCTTCCCTTTTCTCTTTCTCTTCTCTCCCGTAAGGGCCAGTTCTTTTCTTTTCCTTTCCTTGGCCCGCACGTGCCTGTTTTCCACCTTCTGTGGGGGTCTGAATTTTCATTCCAAACTGACCTATTTCGCCCCTAATCCAGCCCCATCCAAAACCAGTTCTTTTTCTTTCTTTCTTTCACTTACTTCACATGTGCTTGGACGTGATATCCAACGCTCCCTCTTGGCATGCTGGTGCTTAATCGCCATCATTCTTGTTTCCAGTTGTAGATTTAAACTCTAAAATTTGGTTCAAGATTCATAATTTTGCTAGAACTGATTTTTGATTTATTAAAATTTAAAGTCAAGCGATAGTTGCAAATTCAAGTTTGTATTCTTCACACATTGACAGAGCTTCAGTCTGGCCTATATTCGAGTTTTCGGTACTGGTCATTTTTTGAATAACTAGATTCTCTGTTCGGTTCATATATGCGTTTAGATCTATATTTTCATTCCAGGCCAGAGCTGAAGGGAGTTGGAGGTGAAGAGGTTGAGCTTAATTTCTCTCATGTTTGTTAAGTTCTCTGTTTGTGTTTCGGTTATCCAACTTTGATTTTGCTTTGCATAATTTGCCCATAATTAAAGTTAATGGTGATGGATAGGGTAGGCTTCTTCCTAATATTGATATTCCCGTGTAGCGTTTTGAAATAATTGGTTACTAATTAAATAAGCCTTGACAATTTAATTCAATCGTATCACATTTAGTTTTATAGCGATCTAATTTCGCAACACATCCCTAAGCACTGACACCCGTACTTGCTATAGTGACCAACCACACACTTGCAAAATTTACAACATAAATATACAACTGGAAATGTATAATCAATAGTACTTAACAATGAATAAGTTAGATAATTTTTTAGACTATCATAATGTTTAAATTATTATATAGAAATTAAGATATTATAACTGCTATCAAAAATATTTGCTAAACTTATTGTATTATATTTCTACATATTAGAAATTTTAGTTGATAGTTTCTCATAATTTGCACCTATCAATAATTGCTTCTTCTTAAAAAGTTATTCATTATTTTATTTAAAAAACTCAAAATATTGTATATGACATGGCTGCTATTTGGAATATTATAATATTTTATAAATAATTATTACAATTAAAAACTTATAAATTTTTTTCACTTATTATATGGGTATAGAAATACTTGTTACAAATTCAAAAAATAAAAAACTTCATCAACCTCTTAAAAGGAACATTTTTGACCATTAATTAATTGTCATTGTGCGAATTTTTGTTCATAAAAAAAATTAGTGATCTTAGAAACTTTAATTCCTGACCAAGAAATATAAGAAGAAAAACACTTTATCCCGCATTAAGAACGTTTGGAAAGAAAAATCTTTCGTCTAGGTCTAGCTCTTCTATTAATTCACATCTCTTCTATTTAATCTAATAATAATATGTAAAGTGGCTAATTTTGGGTTTACCATTAAAATAAGAAAATGGAAATTTTAATACTTTATTCCTTCCTTGGATCACTAAAATATTAATATCATTCATAAACTTTAGTACATATATATTTTTAGTGATTTAGAAAAAGTTATTAAAGTATATTTTGTTTTTAGGTAGTTAATAGATTCCACTGCCAAAAAAAAAGGTAAAGAAATAATATACTTTTAATTATGATGGTAATTATTTTTATTGCAAATCTGATGGTTGTGATTATATAATCAAATAATCTAATGATATTGTGATGATAATTATTTTTATTGATTTAGGAAAGGATATCAAAATATATTTTGTTTTTAGGTAGTTAAGAGATTCTGTTGCCAAAAAAAATTAAGATATTATATATTTTTAATTATGATGGCAATTATTTTATTGAAAATCCAACGGTTGTGATTATATAATCAAATAATCTAACGGTTCAAAATCTAAAATTTATGAGAAAATTCGAAAAAGCCATGTCATCACAACATTACTTTTATATTATAATATAGGTACCTTGTCCTGTAGTCCCAGATATATATCTAAGAAGATGATTCAAAGTAGCCATATGAGATGATGTGGGGTGCTGCATAAATTGGCTCAGAGTCTGCACTACAAATGAGATATTTAGGTGTGTACGTGTTGGAAAGAAAACTCAGCTTTCCAATATAGGTTCTGCACAAAGTAGGATCCTTCATAGGATCCCTAATGTCAGGGCAAGTTTGTAATTAAGTGGAAAAGTGTGGCAGTAGGCTTAGCATGTAAGTGGCCAGATTCTTTCAACAAATCTTGCGTAAACTTTCTTTGAGTAAAACTAATACCATCATGATGGTAAGTTACTTCAAAACCTAGGAAATAATGCAGCAATCCCAAGTCTTTTATGCCAAAAATACCATTTAAGTTCTGCTTAAGGACTTGGATGTCTATTGGGTTTGAACCAATTAACAAAATATCATCAACGTACACTGCCACTATTATAAGATGTTGATATGAATGTTTAAGGAAATGGCTATAATCATTTTTAACTGTGCATAGCCTTGTGCTTTGAGAAAATCAGCAAGTTTCGTATGCGATTGTCTAGATGCTTGCTTAAGTCCGTATAAAGACTTTTGCAATCTACACACTTTATTATCAGGAATAGAAATACCTTCAGGCATCTTCATATACACCTCTTCATGTAAATCCCTATGCAAGAATGCATTATTATCATCAAGTTGATAGAGGGGCAATTTCCTGACTGCTGCTAGAGCTATGATTGTTCTAATGGTGGTCATTTTTACCATTGGAGAGAATGTTTCAGTGTAATCAATCATCTTCTTTTGAGTATTGCCCTTGATAACCAGCCTTGCTTTGTACCTTTCTAATGATCCATCAGCCTTCAGTTTAATTTTGTAGACCCATTTGGAACCGACAGCCTTTTTTCCAGGAGATAGATCAACTTTAGTCCAAGTATGATTGGCCTGTAAGGCATCAATTTCAGCTTCAATGCTTGTACTCAGTGAGGTGATAGAGCAGCTTCTTTGTAGGTGATTAGCTCTTGTAAATAATCAAGCTGAGTTATTTGTTGTTGCCAGACAGGTGTTAGAGTAGAAAATTGGACTAAATTACACCAATGCTGTGTGGTGAAGGCTTGAAGCTTGGACTTGCGAAAGCAGACATAATCTTGCAAATATGGTGGGGTTTAGAAGTTTTAGAGGACCTTCTAGTTTCTAGTTGATTAGGAACTAAGTGTTTGGAAGCTGAAGAATGTAGTGATGGAGAATGATGTTGAGAGAAAGCAGGAGAAACTGAAGATTGAATTTGTGAAGAATGATTGGATGAAAGATCAGTTGAAGTTCTATCACTTGAGGCTGTATTAGAAATGTTAGGCTAATAAAAAAATGTATCAGATGGGAAAAAAATGTTGTTAGGAAACACTCTATCAGAAGGAGAAATGTGTGTATAAGGATAATGATGTTCATGAAATGACACATCCCTACTATAATGAACCCTTTTGGTCACAAGGTTGTATACCTCGTATGCTTTCTTGGTCATGGGATAGCCTAGAAAAATACAAGGATGTGCTCTTGGCTCAAATTTAGTTCTCCTATGCTTCAAAGTAGACATGAAACAAAGGCAACCAAAAGTCCTTAGATGATCATAAGTAGGTTGTTTATTGTATAGTAGCTCATATGGTGTTTTAAAACCCGGAATAGAATTTAGCAATCTGTTGACTAATAGGTGGTTGTCAAGATACAATCACCCCAGAATTTAGTTGGAACCTTGGATTGAAACATTAAAGCCCTTGCAATCTCTAATAATTGCTTGCATTTTCTTTCTACTATTCTATTTTGCTGTGGAGTTTCCACACAAGAAGTTTGATGCATAATGCCTTTGCTACCCTAAAATGCTAAAGCATGTTGATCACCAAACTCTGGACCATTATCAGATCTAACAATCTGCACTTGAGCATGAAAATGAGTACTAACAAATGCAATGAAAGATTCCAACAAATGGAAAGCACTGCTTTTATTTGACATCAGAAATATCCAAGTAGCTCTAGTATAGTTATCAACAATAGAGAAAAACAACTTGTAACCATTGTATGTACTTATCCTATAAGGATCCCCAAATGTCTACATACAGAAGCTCATAGGCCTTATTTGCTCTAGTATTACTTAAAGGAAAAGAAGCCTGTGTTGCTTTGCCTGTGGACATATGCTGCAAATAGTAGTAGGTCCTTCGCAAGGTAATGCTTATATACGTTCCATGTGTTACGAAGAAGGATGTCCCAGCTTGCAGTGCCTTAACTTTGAAATAGAAAAGCAAGTGGTGGACTGATTTTGCTGTTGCTGTAAAGATATAACAGAACAAGTTGTTGTTGTTGGTTTGATCAAGTGTAAACCCCAGTCTCTTTACCAAGAACCACCTTCTTGTTCCTCAAATGGTCCTGTATATAACATGAATCAACGGTAAAAACCACACTGCTAGATAAATACTTAGCTAGCTTGCTTGCTAAAAGAAGGTTAGACTGAAAATCTGGCACATACAATACATCTTGTAAAATAAGACTTGCATTCAAAACAACACTAACAATGTGCTTAATCTGGACTTTCCTCCTGTTTGGCATAGTTATGAAACATTCTTGTCTCATTAGAGAGTAGGATCTAAATAAATGCAGATGTGGAGTTATGTGATCAGTGGCTCCACTATCCAACTCAACTCAGGTTGAGTAGTAAGTAAACAGAAAGACTTACTAGCCAAGTAACCAGTATGTTGACTAGGTAAATTTATAGTAACCACCATTTTTTGCTTGCTCAATAATGCCAAAACCTGTTCATATTATTCTGATGTTAATGTATGATGGGCTGAAGACTAGTCTAAAGCAGCTTCATTATATGTAGAACCTAAATCTGAGTGTTGCACTGAAGCAGCCATCCTTTTTTCTGGGTAGGATCGGTTTTTCATCTTTTGTAGCTTGAAACATTGTCTATTGTATGTCCTAGTCTCTTATAATAGTTGCACTGCACATTAGTTCTTCTGTTACCAGATGCACTGTGAAATGGCTAAGAATAGGTTGGAGGTTGCAAACCAAGGTGTGTAGCACGAGGATAATGATTAGGATTCAGAATGGGTTTGTTATGTGAGAACTATCTTCTCTAATGTGATAAGAAGCAAGAAGCTTCAACCTCCATTTGGATAGGAGTAGCATCACTTTTTATCTCCTTTTGCTGCTCTTCTCGCAAAACCATACTAGAAGCTTAACTCATAGATGGCAAGGGATTTAACATAAGGATATTGCTCCTTACCACTTAATAACTATCATTAAAACCCATCAAAAATTGCATCAATTGTTGCCTTCCTATCAGCGTCACAACAGATCGAGCCAGTTGATGCACAAGTACAACGGGCCACCAAGACTATATACTCATCTCAGAGTTGCGTACATTTTGTGAAGTATGCAGAAACAGACAAATTTCCCTGAGAGAGATTGCTTATTTCTTTTTGCAATTGATAGATCTTAATGCCTTGATTAAAACTGAATCTTTCGGACAAATCTTTCTAGATTTGTGTAGTAGGTGTGTATATAATGCTGGCAGCAATGTCTTTATCAACTGAATGTAATATCCAAGAAATGACCATACTGTTGCATCTTTCTCACAAGGGAAGTAATGGAGACCCATTTGCAGGCTCATCATAATCATCATTGACAAATGACAGCTTGTTCTTTACACTAAGGGCAACTTCACATGACCTGTTCCATTGGCCATAGTTATTACCATTAAGAAGCTCATTAGTCAGACTGCAGGTGGGATTATCAAAATGATGTAGATACAAAACATGTCCAGGATCAAGCGTACAGTTGTTTAATAGAACTTGATCTTATTCAATTTGTACAATATGAGCCATTCTCATAGGTTTTCAACAATTGCATATCAAGAAAAAAATAGTCGTTCTCAAGACTTCAAAGAATCAAACGCCCAATGGACGAATCAAGAGAATTAACAAAAAAATACAGTTCCTCATACACAATTTCCAGAAGCAACATTGAAATGCTATAGAACTATGATACGCATACCAGGATTTCGGCTTTGAGATTTAGAATATAAGTCAGATTGATTGAAGAATCAATTCAATCAATCGAAGAGGAAGAAAATTGAAAACGCAGCAAATGAACGTAAGCTAAATCTATTGAAGATACAATTCAATTGATCGAGAAAGAAAGAACAAGACTATAGCAATTCAGAACCCTAACTGTTAAAGAAAAACAAAGTTTTAATATTTATAAACCCCAAGTGCAAGGTGTATCGTTTAGTAATTGGGGTGTCGTCCGCAGGGAGTTGTATTTCCAACTACCAGGGCTAACTAAAGCCTCTTGAACTAGGCAAAATCGAAGGGGATAGAAAATAGAACTAAACTACTAAAGCGAAAACGAAAGGGCCATGATTAGACCTAAGATGCACTAAGTAATCAAGTTAAGCCCTCATCTTTCCAAGTTACGCTAGTATTCAGAGATGGTCGGTTGCATCATTAAAACCACCCAAGCCCTCTCTCAAGGGTCATGAGCTAGTCTAATTGTTCTAACCTCCTATTTTCATAGGATTAGTTCAACTAAACTACGAGATTGACAACCCTTGACCTAGCTAGCGATGAGATTATTTTCATGTCCCAATCCCAATTATTCTCTCTACCCACACTAGACAATCGACCTCACCTTTCAGCATAAGTCGATTGCCCCAAAATATGGATGAAAGCTCTCTCAAGCATTTCATCGAACACTTGACGGGTATGAAAGAAACTTCTAAGTTCTAGGCATAAACAAGGGAGGGTTGAGGCCTAAACAAGGTTAATTAGCCATCAAGGGCTGGCCACAATCCAATCAAACAAGATTAACGACTAATTAAATATAAAAACATGAAAACCTAAACTAAACATAAACTAACAAATAAGAACATAAACATGAACAAAAAAGGAATTAATCTAAAATAGCACGAATGAAAACTAAAGGAAACACAAAATCATAATAAAAACTAAACATTTAAACTAAGCAAATCAAATACAAGACTTAAACTAAAAAAATCAAAACAAGAACAGAAACGTGAAATAAAGAGAGAGGGAGAAAGAGATAAACTTTTCCTTGAATTGATTGAAGAAATGGAAATCCACAAGCTTGAATCCCGAAATACAAACTACAATCCTAATCTAATCCTCCTATTGAGGTTTTTATTGGCTAAAACCTAACCTAAACTAATCTAAAAATCGCCCCAGAAGAAGCCCGAAAAACCCCCCGAGCAAAAACGCCGAAAAGGGGTTTAAATAGACGATCGCGCGACCGACCAAAGGCTCCGGCGGGCACGACCGTGCCCAGTGGCACGGCCCCACCGTGCCACTTCTCTGGCGCGGTGCTTCGGCCTCCCTGCTATTCCTTCTTGCCTGTTTTTGATGTTTTTTTCGTTTTGTCCCATCTTCGCTCCTTTTCGCAACGTTTGCTCGATTTGAAGTTATTTCCTACAAAACATAAATAAAACAAGTAAAAATTCTAAAGATTAAGTTATTAAACGAGCTAAAAGTGGGTGAAAGAGGCACATAAAATACGACAATATATCGCCTAACAAATAGCCCCACACCTATCTTTTACTCGTCCTCAAGCAAAACAAAAGAAAACTAATTAAAAACCTAACTCACTTTTATAGGAATGACGGTTGCATTTAGCGTATACAACAAGCCCTTTAAACCCCTTGGTTCCCCCAAGTGGATGAGTAAGGTCTCGTGAGGATTTGCAGAAAATATACCCACAAAATCTTGAAAAAGGAAAAAAAGCGGAAAAGGAGAAAGGGAAAACAAAGAAAACAAAATAGATATACAAACAAAGCGCAAATATGTACACAAAGGGAAGAACTGTACATATTCTAATCAACCAAATCACCAATGCAACAAAGATATTAGCCTGTATATAAGCAGAGTGTACATATCAAGACTCTCTATCCATATACATGACATCAAAGCACTAACTTTCCACCCAACTGTACACTAAAACCTGACATCCATCCTTGTG
Organism: Carnegiea gigantea; assembly: GCA_029747015.1. NCBI lineage: Eukaryota > Viridiplantae > Streptophyta > Magnoliopsida > Caryophyllales > Cactaceae > Carnegiea > Carnegiea gigantea. The sequence goes on from JAKOGI010001131.1 coordinate 31,169, forward strand.
CTCGGTCTATAGGTGTATCATTATCTTAGGACTCAGGCTTCCCAGGATCGACCCAAGCCCACTTGACTAACACAAACTGCCTTATTAACTTGATAACACCGGAAATAAACTTTCTCGGTAGCAGTATTGCCTCAAAGGATAACACCCAGTAGCAGTATTGCCTCAAAGGATATCGTCCAATAGCGCATGCCTCAAAAGGATACTTGTCATTCCTTATTTTATGTTTTTTTTTTCCTCCTTTTTTTTTCATTCTTTTCTTCTTGGATGCAGACAAATATTAAAGTAACCGTATCAAAAACAGGTGGGAGAGTCAATTGCGGAAGACTACCCTAAGCTAATGATGATGATATAGATAAGGAAAGGATTAAACATCGATAATGAACAATCGGGGTTAGAATTAAGGCCTAGAATGACACGCTGAGTACAAAGATCTATCATACACATTACATTCCTATACAAGGTACTAGTCAAAGTACAGGGGATTTAAGCTAATCAGAATAGTACGCAGCTTCCCTAATGCCAAAAAGAAAAACTATGCGAAAGTGAAAAATTTTTCACAAAAATATGCATATGCTATATGACTTCCCACCCCCACACCTAAATCTCACAATGTCCTCATTGGGAGCCAAGGAGTCATAACCACCAACAAAACACATATATATACAAAAGAAAGAAATCTACAAAAATAATTATACAAAAGCAAAATATAAATAAGAAAAGGCAAAAGCTATATATACAAAATAAAAAGAAAGAGAAAAGGGGGAACGACTTTACCAGGTTAGTTGTTGGGTGCGCCTAAACTATCACCTCCTTAAGACGGTGCGATGGGAGGTTGAAGGAGCATCAGTCATTCCTCCTGATCTCAAGATCTGAGCTACCAAATCAGATGTCGTCAAAGCTCGCATGAGCTTATCAAACACCTGAGCATGCAACTCAGATGAATGTAAGTAAGAGCACACGAATATGAATACACGCATAAGAATAAGTGCTCTCCTAAACATAGCAAATGCCTTGGAAAAATCCAGAAAATAATCGAATACGCTAGTTAATATGATTTTTCCAAGCATGTGCCCTAGATATAGACGATAAGGAGCAAGGGAGGGGTTGTAGCCCCTAAAGGTACCTGGGGACTCAAAATAGTCAACCTCATTTCCCTCAAGTATGGCATAAGAATCAATAAGTAATATATCACAATACTCAGGGGAATGGAAGGGTGGTGAGCAGGAAGAAGAAGTATGGAATGTATCAAAAAGGTTGGGGGATATATTATCAACAAAATCAGGATTAGCTGGCCCACAACCACAACATCCACACATGAAGTCCCTATGGGAGTTTCATGAAGATCATACTCCTCAATAAAAACATCACCTAACTCAGACCAAGTATCATCCTCATCAACACTAGCACTTACACCAAAGGTCTCACTTACCTAAACTCCATCGACTGAGCTAAAGGGGAAGGTGTATCAAGAAAGGTCATGATAAACGTAGTGCTGTCCCTAAGGGTATTAAGAAAGGATGGAGCAACTGTGAGTAAAGTAGTCAAGGGAGGGTCGAGTACTTCCTCTAGTTCGGACTCTAGATGAGGAAAAGACGCATCATCATCACACAGATTGACATCAAGTCTACGAGAATTAGAACTAGAGTCAGTTTCAGGTGATAGGTCATATACTCCTACATTTTATTAGCAAACTCAATTTGTTGCTCATTCATTGTCTCTATCATATTGCTAAGTCTAGCACAGCCCTCATCAGAAATATAATAGGAATAAGAATTACTGTCATGATCAGAGCAATGGCAAATTTCGCTCATAGGATGAGCATAATTAGGGATGCAAGGGGGTGAGATGTATGAATTAGTGCAACTAATCTCATATTCATAAGTATCCCGAGCCAACCAATCAAAAAAATCCCAAGTTTATCAACATTTTTATCACAAAAATTCCAATACTCTAAAAGAGTACGGGTCTCACAATTCACACCCTCATAAACTGCATTCAAAATTTTCCACTTTTCCAAATAAAAAACATAATGAGCAAGAAAATCATGTAATCTATTATAGTATCTCTAAAACAATTCATGCTCATATTGAGGAAAGTGGAAAAGAGACATTTTTTTTCAATTTTTAATTTTTTTTCAAAAACAAAAGCCTAGTCTCGAATGCCCAAGTAAGCTCTAATATTGGAAAGCGCCAACTTCTCGGCAACGGCGCCAAAAACTTGTTAGGGAAAAACAAAGTTTTAATATTTATAAACCCCAAGTGAAAGGTGTATCATTGACTACTTAGGGTGTCGTCTATAGGGAGTTGTGTTTCTAACTACCAGGGCTAACTAAAGCATCTCAGCTAGGCAAAATCAAAGGAGATAGAAAATAGAACTAAACTACTAAAGCGAAAACGAAGGGGCTATAATTAGACCTAAGATGAACTCAGTAATCAAGTTAAGCACTCATCTTCCCAAGTTACGATAGTATTCAGAGATGATCGGCTGCATCATTAAAACCACCTAAGCCCTCTCTCAAGGGTCATGAGCTAGTCTAATTATTCTAATCTCCTATTTTCATGGAATTAGTTCAAGTAAACTACAAGATTGACAACCCTTGACCTAGCTAGCGACGAGACTATTTTCATGTCTCAATCTTAACTATTCTCTCTACCCATACTGAACAATCAACCTCGCAACTCAGGATAACTCGATTGCCCCAAAACACGGATGAAAACTCTCTCAAGTATTTCATCGAACACTTGGCGGGCATGAAAGAAAACTCTAAGTTCTAGGCATAAATAAGGGAGGGTTGAGGCCTAAACAAGGTTAATTAGCTATCAAGGGCTAGCCACAATCCAATCAACCAAGATTAACGACTAATTAGACACAAAAACATGAAAACCTAAACAAAACATAAACTAGCAAATAAGAACATAAACATGAACAAAAGAGGAATTAATCTAAACTAACACGACTGAAAACTAAAGGAAACACAAAATCATAATAAAAACTAAACATTTAAACTAAGCAAATCAAATACAAGAATTAAACTAACAAAATCAAAACAGGAAAAAAAATGTGAAATAAAGAGATAGGGAAAAGGAGAGAAACTTATGCTTGAATTGATTGAAGAATTGAAAATCCACAAGCCTAAATCCCAAAATACAAACTACAATCCTAATCTAATCCTCCTATTGAGGTTTTTATTAGCTAAAACCTAACCTAAACTACTCTAAAAATCGCCCCCAGGAGAAGCCCGAAAAACCCCCCGAGCAAAAACGCTGAAAAGAGGTTTAAATAGATGATCACGCGACCGACCAATGGCTCAGGCCCCATCGTGCCAGGGTGCCACTTCTCTGGCGCGGTGGTTCGGCCCCCCTGTTGTTCCTTCTTGCCTGTTTTTGCTGTTTTTCTTCACTTTATCCCGCATTTGCTCCTTTTCGTGATGTTTGCTCAATTTGAAGTTATTTCCTACAAAACATAAATAAAACAAGTAAAAATCCTAAAGATTAAATTATTATACGAGCTAAAAGTGGGTGAACGAGGCATGTAAAATACGATAATTTATGGACTAACACCAACCTGATGCTCTGATACCATGTCAAAATCTTTGAAGTAAACTCACTCTTGATCTTTAATCATCATTCAAGTATGACAATAAACTTGTAACAAATTCGAAGATAGTATAGAAGGAGATAGAACTAGTGAAAATGCATGAATCTGGTTTATTATTCTTGAATCAATCAATGTCCCACAAGTCATGAGCTATTCCTTATGTATACAGGGATTGTCCAGAATTTTTAGCTTGCTTTCAACTAAATGCTAACTAACTCATAACACACTGAACAGCTCAACAAAGCTAACTTTGGTGCTGACTGTGCTATTGTTCCTTTATTTTCTGCTGCGAAGGTGATCTCCAACAACCTAAGCGGGATGATTATTATAATCTAAATTTATATCAAAGAGTTTTAGGGATCTAATTATGTATCAATTACATTAACCCCAAAACAGAACACTATTGCCTCTGCCTCTCTCTCACAGTTGGTTCACCATCACCGAGATTTGGGTTTGAGACATGACTCAACTACAATGATTCTAGTAGCCACTTTCAACTCCGTTTGATTCTCGTGGACAATTTTCGAGCAAGATGATTCAAACAGGGATAAAGATTAAGCAAAAATAATCAAATAGTATGTCATGGAGATTCAGGACATTACTTGTTGCTTCACTACAAAAAAAAGTCCAAATAAAGATGGAATAAGCGACGGAAATAGGCAAATTAGCGACGGAATTGTGAATTCAGCGACAAAATTGTCAATAGAAAATGATTGTCGGATTTTCACTTGTCGCTGAGTACTTGGCGATGGAATTTCATAATTCTGTTGCCATTAGCAACGGATCCAGCGACAAATCAATTTTTGACGGGGGATTAAATGGCGAGGAATGGAGCGACGGAACCACGGTCCGTCGCCATTAGCGACGGATATTGCGACGGAACTTCCATCGCTAACGGCGACAAACTATGATTCCGTCACTTCTGATTTGAAAAAAAAAATAGAAAATCCCTTATTCCATCGCCATTCCGTTGCTAGCTTTCTAATTTTTTTTTAAAATAACAACGCTTGTTTTTGATCGTATCCCTTAGTACATACATTTTAATCCCTGCAAGAAATTTACAAGGACTATTCACTCCATCAACATCCAATGGCTTTGAGTATGACTTTATTCGAAACATTTTCAACAATTCCAAGCCACAAAAAAGTGGAATATCACATATAAAGCAATACTTCAAACCTATGATTTTCAATTCATAAACCACAAGTCCCAAACAAACTGTACCCTTATCACAAACCTCAAATCCAAACAAACCAAAAGTTGCTAGTAATTGAAAGTGAAGTTAAGTTTGCAGAAGATGGAGAAGCAAGCACCAAGGGAAGGGGAATGAAATAAGTACCAAGGGGAGGGGAATGAAGCAAGCAGTAAGAGGTGTATTCCATGAAGAATCAAGCAGGAGAACCACCAACTGGGAGAAAACTGCAACCAACTCAATCACCAAGGTGAGGCCTCTTCCTCATTCTCATCCTCATCCTCATTATATTGTGAATAATGAGTAAAGGGTGGCTAAGATCCCGAGCCCGAAGCTTGTTGCATTTGGAAGAAAGCTTGCAAGCGTTGAACGATGCTCATCATTTGTTGACCCAGTTGTTGGTTGCTTTCGGTAAGCATATTATTGGATTCTTCCAGTTACTTACCGATAACTTTTAGCTTGTGAAGTTAGCTCACCTCCAAGATGGTTACTACACCCCTTAAGTCATTTAGCTCTTATTGCGATGGCATATGACCGGTACCTGCTGACAGGCATTTATGTGAAGTATGTCTTAGTATTATAACTAAGTAAACTTATTGTATAACTATGTTCATTAAAACTTTAATATGAAAACTGTACCGGCGCTTTGAGTGGGATTGAAGTAACCGGACTCCCCAATGGTGACAGCCTCATCGCCAATGCCATAGATACGACCCTTTTTGCTCTTGTACGTCTTCACTCACAACTCATTTGGGTTTATAAGTGTCTGGTTTGGATCTTGAGAAGTATTATCTCTGGTCCCTTGTGAGTTGATTGCATTTTGAAATTCACATTCAAAGGATTCCTATAGTATCACAACATATCCCAAAAATCATATATGTTACAGTTAATGAAAGTAAAGTATACAAGTCTAGGTTGAACTACCAATAAAGATTGAGAATACCTTATAACTTATATACAGTTGTTGTGATTTCTTATCAACCCAAGGGCCGTCTTCTTTGCCATGGAGTTTGTGAGTGCGTCTGAATAATTCAACAATTATGTCTAACACAAGCTAAACCACATTCAAAGTGGGATGGAGTATTAAAATTAAAGAAATACATAGCAAAGTCATTTACCAGACACCTCCTATGCTCATGCATAGGGATCAAGCCGCAGGTGTGGAGAGATGGGCCACCACTTTCTCAAGTACCTAGTCGGTTCTTCTGGGCTATTTCACGTAATTTTTCGTAACCTTCGTTCGCCCAATATTGTTGGAGTCCCTCCCATTGAGCATCACCGAGCCAAACAGGCTTCTTGTTGTGCTTCCTTGCACTACCAAGGAAGTCTATCAAGCGTGCATTGCCTCGATTTTTAAACTTTTTTCTTATACAGTCCTCATGGATCAGATCTCAAGTAAACCAATTCTGCAATTATAAAAACAAAAAACACATCAAATAATACAATAATAATTTATCAGGTTCACATAAACTGTTAGTATGTAGTCACTTTGGTTACCTTGAATTCTCCAAACCATAAATCCCGTACCGGTTTGGGCACTTTACCCTACGTAGACCAAGCTCTATCATATTTGCTTTGAAATATGAGAGAAGTTCTACTAATAGCACCATCATTAGGGAGAAACCTAATTAAACACAACACATCAAATTGATTAATTGTGATGCAAAATACTTGAAGTTCATAACATATAACAATTGAAGACTTACCCTTTACCATCTGGCTCAATCCAAATCTTTGCTCGAGCGCTCCCATAATTAGATTATGCTTCACTTTCTCCAGTTGCAATATTTTCTTGGGACTGGTTTGTGTTAGGTGAATGGATTGGGGAGTAGGCTGCATAGTGTTGACAAAAGGGGAGTTTAGAGGAATGTTATAGGCAAATTGGCCGTGCATGGTACTTTGGTTGGGAATGTATGAGGTCTCATGATGGAAAGCCCCAAATGGGGAGGCATTTGTCCTAAAAGACCTAGTATATAACCAGCCATTATGGCTCCTGGCTAAATTGGGGTATGAGGTACCCGGGAGAAAGATGGATCAACGTCCATTGCAGTTGGATCTACGACAGAGCTTCTACACCCTCGTCCTCTACCTCTAATAGAGGACTTGCCTCGAGGGAACTAGAATCCATACCTGAAATAGTTGACAACAAATACAAATACAAATATATAATAATTGCACATATCAACCGTTTACTCAGACATCATAATTGGTAGGTAACACATATTTTCAAAATTCATTCATACAACAAAAGTAAAGTCACAACAAATAGTTTCCCATTCTATGTGCTCAAATACACAAGAATTCATAAGCACTCAATCATCTGCATCATCATCATCATCATCGTCGTCATCATCATCGTCATCATCATCATACAAATGCAAATTTTTCTCTACTTCATTTGTTTCATTACCGTCATCCCACTTATCCTCTTGATCACCCTCATCACCCTCTTCATCATCTATCTCATCATTAACCTGAATGAATGAAAACCCCATTTCATCATTAACCTCTTCCGGTGATGCACTTTCATCCACCAATGATGTAGGGATAATATTATTCACAAGTTCAACGAGTGTCATCATGTCCGTTTGTTGGTAGGCAGTAGGTAGAGTGTACTGCTTATCTACTCTCGCCCTTGGTCTGGTTCGTATGACAACAAGCCAATTGGCCCTATTCCTTGAGCGATCTACATGTGGCGCGAAGTATACTTGTGATGCGACGTTTGGTAAGATGAATAGGTCGTACTCTCGGTACCTCCTTATACGGTGCACCTCAATAAGTTTGCTTGGTTTATGAGATCGTATGCCACGATTCACTGTGGGATCAAGCCACTCACAACTGAATAACACACATTGTTTAAGTGGTTTGGCTACATACTCAATTTGGACAATGTCCTTCAGTACGCCATAATAATCATTTTCAATATCGCCTTCCCCCGTACCACATACACCAACACCACAATTATATGTTTTGTTCCCGACATTGCGAGCTTCAGTGAGGAATTTGAATCCATTAACTCTATATGTCGTCCACTTTGATTCATACCGACTTGGCTTCGTAGCCAATTGTGTCAAGTAGCATGTTTGTGGGTGTCGAATAGTTGAATGTAATGCATCTAAGGTGACATAACATGTGGTTTTAGTTAATACAATGCACCTAACTATTATGTTAAAATTATGAAGGACTGAGTTGTATTACTTACCTTCTGACTAAACCAATCTGCAAAATGAGTTTCAATAATGGTCTCAACATCAGCATCGCTGACATTAGGACGTGCAGTTTTGAATTGTTCTATAAAAATTCTGTCACATTTTATGAAGGTCGTTAATAAACTTGTGTTCCGAATGATAAACTCAATTAGATGTTAAGGTAACACTCACCCAATATAAGGTTTAACTTCATCACAATTTAACAGCACGTGAAGATGGGCAGCAATATATTCGACATCTGTGAGATATCTTGATTTTTTCCTACCAATAGCGGGCTCTTGCGATTCAAACATAGATAGAGTTGGGAAATGATTATTATGCTCTTCGCCATCCTCATTTCTCGTGTATCTAGTGCGCATGGAGGGCACATTAGAGCTGAAGTAATAGGAGGCAAAAAATGTCCTCTCAACTTCTAAGTAAGCTTCTGTGATTCAACTTTCAGGATACGCTTATTGCTTTATCTTTTTCTTCAATCGGCCAAAGTATCTAACAAATATACAATTGGATTCATTTGTAAGTGACTGCACAGATAAGAATTGAGATAAAATTTCATCGAGTACAGCTACTTTACCTCTCAAATAGATACATCCATCGATATTGTACTGGACCACCAAGTTGATCCTCTTCTGCTAAATGCACTGGTAAGTGCTCCATTATATTGAAGAGGCCAGGAAGGAAAATCATCTCCAACTTACAGAGAGTGATGACAATGTTCCGATGCATTTCCTCAAGTATATCCTCTCGTAATATTGTTAAGCATAAGTTTTTGAAGAACTGACTTATCTCAATGAGAGATTTCAATACATCATCTGGGAGCGCACCAAATGCAATGGGTAAAAGAGTCTTCATGAACATATGACAATCATAACTTTTCATGTTGTTGAACTTTGCCTCATTAGGGTCCACAATATTTTTCAAATTAGAGCAATATCCATCGGACATTTGAAACTCCTTTGCCTATCCACACAACTCTCTTCGTTTATCCACAGCAAGTACAAACTTTGCTTTTGGTTTAACTGGCTTGCCACTAGGGCCTGGATGTAAATATAATTCTTGTCTATCACATATTTCTGCAACATCCATTCTTGATTTGATATTGTCCTTTGTTTTCTCATGGATATCCATAATAGTGTTAATGATGTTTTCGAAGAAGTTTTTCTCTATGTGCATCACATCTAAATTATGGCAGAGCAATTGGTGTTGCCAATAAGGCAACTCCCAGAATATGCTCTTCTTTGTCCAGTTGTGCTCATTTTTCTTAAATCCTAGTATGACAAAGTCACCATTTGTAGTTACCATTGGGTAATCTTCCACCTCGGCATAAAGTTCTTCCTATTTCTTCTAAATGCAGGATTCCTTGGCAGAAAATACCGATGATAATCAAACCATGAGAATTTACCTCTATTTCTCAATCTCAAAGCCTCTTCCTGTTTCATACATACAGGACATGCCAATTTCCTATTAGTACTCCACCCAGATAACATTCCATACGCGGAGAAATCATTGATGGTCCACATAAGTGCAGCCTTCATCTGAAATGTCTGTCCCATAGAAATGTCATATGTTTCAACTCCAACATCCCACAACACTTTTAACTCATCAATAAGAGGTTATAAATATACATCTATTTTGTTCTTTGGATTTTTAGGGACGTAGATTACACAGGTCAGGAACATAAATGATGTGGTCATACACATTTCAGGGGGAAGGTTATAAGATGTAACTACCACCAACCAAATGGAGTAAGATCTTAAACACAAAGTGTAAGGATTAAATCCATTAGCACATAAGCCAAGCCTCACATTCCGAGGCTCTGAAGCAAAATCAGGGTACTTGTTATCGAAATGTTTCCATGCTGCCCCATCTGATGGATAATATAAAATACTGTCCTCACGCCGATATTCATAATGCTATTTCATGTGCTCTGCAGTACTTCTTGATGCATACAACCTCTGAAATCGAGGTTTTAACGGCAAGTAATGCATCCTTGAGTATGACAATGGATTCTGATTCCTTTGTTGTGACATTTGCCTCTTCCATCTTGAATGCCCACAAAACTTGCACGCATCCAGGTTTGCGTCCTCCTTAAAAAATAACATGCAACCTTTTCGGTAACAATCAATTTGGACCACATCATTGTCGAGATCATTAACAACCTCCTTCGTTTGCCCATAGTTGTTCAGCACGTGGTTGTTAGGTGGACACATTTCTTTCATTAGTTGAACAATGTCCTTGAAACAGTTCTGTGGCATGTTATAATCAGATTTGATACTTAACAGTCTCACACCAGAAGAGAGCTCACTATAGGTGGAACAACAATCGTATAAGGGTTGTTGAGCAGTTTGAATCATATTATAAAATGGTTCTCGACAAGTGCTTAACTCCTCCTCCCTTATATTTTGATTTGCCATTATAGCATCACCAACTATGTCCTCCATCCGATCTATATAGGATTCATTGTAATCATTATTAATATAACTTGAACCTCTAACTTCGGGAATTTTATTATTTGAATATCCAAAATCATATTGTTGAGGTTCTATTTCCCCATGACTTATTCAAAACCAATACCCTTTCACAAAATCCTTATATATAAGGTGCATCTTGATCTCATCCGGTATTAAGTACACCCTATTTCTGCATTTAGCACAAGAACGTCTATACTTTTCCTCATTCAGAAACTCTATCTGCCTACGTGCAAATTCATCGAATTGGTTTACTCCATCTAGAAATTCTTACGTATAACCACTACGATCAGGCAATAATCTATTATACATCCACCTACGATGTGGAGGACCATTCATATTCTGCTCAAATAACAATAACCACATAAGTTATTGTATAAGAATTAATTTTAATTTAAATAATAATAACTATATAAATTACTCAATTACATATTACATATGTTTATTTATAAACTTCTACAAACATACTTATGTTCTTATGAATTTCAGAAAACTAATAATTCATCCAAATTTTAGCATTTTATTCCACCAATGTATCAAATTTTAACTAAAAATTACCAAACCTAAGCCTATGTTACATTTGGCAAAATCTTTAAACAAACTAGAGCAATAACTTCACACAAATATCACATTTCAACAAAAAGTATGAACTAAAGCATTTCATTCCACTACCCAATACAATTTCTACTTCAAATTACGAAACCTAAACCTAAATTACATTGGGCAAATTCTTGAAACAAATTGGAGCTATAACTTCATAAAAACATCACATTTCAATAAAATTATGAAATAAAACATTTCGTTCCACCAACATATTAAATTTTAACGTCAAATTACCAAACCTAAAACCTAATTTGCATTGAGCAAAATCTTGAAACAAATTAGAGCAATAACTTCACACAAATACCACATTTCAATATAAATATAAACTAATTATGAAATTCTAATGATGTAATACAAAAATTTGTAGAAATTAGAACTAGCTTAGTTGAAAAATTTACCTCAAAATTGCTAAAAATAACCGGCACAGAGCAGTGGCAGGACGGCTGGCAGTGGGGGTCGGTGGTGGACGGCGGCGGCGGAAGGCAGCAAAGGAGGCGGTGGCCAGAAGGCAATGTTTGCAGTGGTGGGCGTTCGCTGCATCCTCTCTCTCTCTCTCTCTCTCTTGAATCGTCGGGTCGAATGGAGGAGGAAACCAGATCTAGTTTCATTTAAAGGGGTGGCGACGGATCTGGTGACGAAATTCCATCGCCAGCCCCTATTTTCCTTTTAAATTCAAATTTTTTTACCTAGCGACGGAAATTCCGTCGCCAATCCCTATTTTCTGTTTAAATTCAAAGTTTTTTTATGGTTGAAAGTAAATTAATTTTTTATTAATATGGTGACGGATATTCCGTCGCCAGTATTGAAACCCGACGACGGATTTGTATTTCCGTCACCATATCCGTTGCGTAGTCCGACTTTTTCCTAATACAATTTTCCCGTCGCTCATTCCGTTGTTATATAAGTCTGTCGTTGAATTCCGTCGTTATTTTGTACTTTTTTAGTTGGAGGGTGGAAAGAGGTAGGGGAAACAAAGAGGGACGCATGCATATCTGCAAAGCAATGAAGTAGATGACACAAATTATTGCCTCTAGGTTGGCAGTCGTGTTCAGGCCTATGATTTGCCACACATCCAAATGGTGTTGAAACTATAGAGATAGGGATGTAGCATCAACTGGACCGAAGGCGATTACGGCGTACTTTGATTTTTTTACTTATAAGTTAGTTTTAGGTTATTTAGTGTAATAAATGGGAAAAAATTGAGTTGATTTTTATTATTATGACCCCCAAAATTATTCAACTTAGTTCAGGACTCTCTTTTAATACATGCTTTGATTTCGTCCCTTTAAATACAGACTCTAATCATGCCCTAATAAAAGACTAAAAGATCATCATTAAAGTAACTCTCACGTTGATTCCTACCAAGCCCATGCATCCTTGGAGATCTCCAAGGATGACGTGTTTAGTAGGAGGCTTACCATGCATATGCCTTCACTATGTCAGCCATTGCTAGAACATCTATTTCACTTCTCTCTTTTTTTTCCTTTCCCTACCCCCTCTACTTGCGGATTTAACTACCTCATTCAGGATGATGATGTATGTCTTGTAACAAGATAGTTTTTAAATACATGCTTTGGCCAAATTTTGGTAGAGCTTTAGTATTTGCCAACACCCCAACGAATACAAAATGACACCCTAATCAAATGAACCCTATTTGCAGAAAGGTATGTGATTTTATAATTGTGAAAAATATTGATAGAAAAATGGTTTTACATGATTTATAAGTTCTAATATCCTTTCACTATCCAATCATATTATTTTTTTCCCTAAAATTTAATACATGAAAATATAATTTTTAAACTCAAACAAGACATTTAAGAGGTGTCCTACAGTAGGACGTTCATCATTTTACTTTCATTTATTCGTGGCCCCGATGACTAACATAAGCATTGGAGGCTCGTTCCCTAATGCGTTATTTTCAGCTTGTCGTGCAAGCTCATTGAAAACGCTCATCCTCACCCAAGAGACAACAACCATCTCCATTATCCAGCTTCCCCCTCCAAATTCACTTTGTCATTATCGAGGTAAAACACATTTAATTACATATCTCAATCCAAATTCCAAATCTAAATCCTTATCTATCTCTATATCAAGAGTCCCATCTAAGTCAGCTATGATTAGGATGTCTAATATAGCATCGTTACTCTTGAATTATAAAATTATAATGCATTTCAGTGTCTCTGATATAAATAGGAATGCCTAGTGAAATGTCCTGTCACAAAACTCTTCAAAAGTGGAATATTCAATAACTTTCATATATCATTTTAATTGTGAGACCCCAAAAAAAAAAAAAAAACCTCGATGATGTGTGCTAGAATCATATAGAGATGCAATGCAAAAGAATAATTTATTTCTGGATAGGGGCAGTATGAAGTGCAGGTGGTAATAAATATTGTGTTCGTAGGGCCATATCTATCGGCCACATAGGCCAAGGTGTAGGCCATCAGAAATATGAAGTTCTTTTGTGTGCTCGTAGCGGGCCGTGAGATTGGGCTCTTCTCGAAACTTTCCTCGCACTCCAGTACGGGACCCCTGGATTGAACTGCAAACCTCCTCATTTTTTGGTTTTTTTTTTTTTTTTGGGGGGGGGGGTTTCTGAAAAATTTAGATGAATTTGTCGATTACTAGTTTTTTTTTTTTTTTAAAGGTAAACGATTGTTGATTAGTGACACTCATTTGACAGAAATTATTAGATCATTCTCTGTAAAACGTGATTCGCCAGATTCTATATGATAACTTCACACATCAAGAGAGTAATCATCCACTCATACTTGAGGGATATTAACAGAGTAGTTAGTAAATACAAGGCTCAAGTAATAACACATATCATTTGGGAAAGATGCTGAGGCTTTAATTAATGAAGATTAGTATCCATATTCGCGGTTAATTACACATTTTTGAACATGAAAATGATACAACACCACAACGTACACTAGTCAAAACTAGTAGTAAAAATTAAGATGGAGAGAAATATACAAATTTTATGGGTGGATGATTAATATATTTTGTGGCAGTGCTTCCTAAGATTAATTAAGACCATAATCCTAATTACTGATTAATTAATAATTAATCATAATCCTCATTTTACATATCATAGAGACTAAGTTGATTAACCGCCCACTCCATGCAAGGAGCATAGCCACCGTTGTTTCCCATGTAAAACATGTTGTTATCAAAGCAACCTCCCATCCCAAATTGCTCTCCAAGTAGCTGAGGGTCCATTACATTATTGGCTTGATGATAATCAATGGTTAATGATGAACTTGGGCTGTTGCTTGAGACATTATCTGCCGTAGATGATGCTGATGATCTCTCTAACAGCCGTTGGATCTCCCTCTTCGCTTCATTAAGGTCATCCTTTAGACTTAATACCTGCATTAGCAAACATAGATCGGACGGTTCATATGGATTACACGTGGTGGAATCACATGTAATTTGGAGTAAAGAAGCAAACAGACAGACAAACAAACAAACAAACAGAAGCGTTCGGATTTTCATTTATATTTATAAATCCAACCTTAAAAACAAAAAATAAAGTTTAGCATGTACGGACCATTGATATAAAAATCTCCCTAACCTGCTTTTTGTGTAGTACAATTGGGTGGCATAGGCATTGGCATTGGCATTGGCGTTACGTTTCCCCTGTGTGGTTTTTTAACTTCTTCCATCTCTTTCTACCGGACACTACTTGCATTAATTCATCAACCGCCAGCCCCGTCCCATTCTTATCTATACGTTTTTTTTTTTTTTTAAAACCCATCTTTATCTTCCTCATGTACCATATGTCATATTATATTCTCTTAAATTTATCTAAATCAAGGTATAGTGTGATGAAATGTATGTAAACAGACAGTTTTATTATTATATATATTTATAACGGGATAAGTTGTTTTTTCTGCATAGTTCTTGAAGATTGATCCACGTGAAAACTAGATGTACTTCTGTGAAATAGTTTAGGATTGAATCTAAGTTTGACAGCAGTAAGTAATAGTATTTTTTAAGATCATGATAGATCAGACCATGTGCATGTTACGTGTAACACTATCTTTTGTACATAACTTCAAACTTAACCGCTAGCTACCATCTCATATCGTTATTTTAGACGACATTTTCAAAATCATCGATTATTTTTTCTTTATCTAAACTGAATGTCATTAACACAACACCAACAACAAAAATCCTCAATATGAAGGGACTATACACTTAAAAGTAAATAAGAGTGAGTTAATTAATGAGTACCTCAGTTTCAAGACGACATTTCTCAACAACAAGGGTTTCATGGTCGTTTCTCAACCTAGAGTACTCCTCCTCCAACTTCTTGTTCTTCCACCGAGCCCTCCGGTTCTGGAACCACACCGCGACCTGCCTCGGATCCAAACCAAGCTCTGAGGCTAGCCGGTCCTTACGTTCAGACTCGAGCTTATGCTCGCACCCGAAGCTCATCTCCAGCATGTTGACTTGCTCTTGACTTAGCTTCCTTTTCTTTGCTGCCGAACCACTCCCTTCCCCTTTGTTCTTCCTCCTACGACGCCGTTTCGGCTGCTGTTGCTGCTGCTCATCTGCTATCATTTCATATACAGACATAATAATAATTGTTAATCTCATAATTAATCAACCATCAACATAATTAATTCATAAGACCTTCAAGAAAATACAACAATTAGTAATTTCCTCACTTATGATTCTTTCAAAGAATTTAGAAAAGAAGAGGAATTAATTAATTACCTGGTTGAGGAGGCATCTGGGTGTAAGTGCTAAAGGAGGGGTAAAACTCAGAGATTAGAGCCTGCCCTTGATCTTCAACTTGATCTTGCATAATGGTAATTAGTTTGTCTACTTAAGCTTAATTACCTTCTTAATTATCTCTCTTGATTGCTCTCTCTGTAAGGTTGTATGAAACTGTTCAGTTAAGGAGTGAATGCTAGTAGGGTGGTAGAGGGAGGTTGGGAGGCAATGGAGGAAGACTTGCTTACATTTATAAAGGGGGTGGAGTAAAGGGTACGTAGGGGAATTTGTTAACTACTATTATTTTTAACCTTGCATCATGTTTTTTTTTTCTTTTTAATTTTTTAATTTTTGTAATACAGCTTCTAGAGCTTGGAGGTTAAGAAATTATAGGGCTTGCATTTTTTACGGAAATAACACTTTTACTTTTGCATGAATTATTGTTTCACGCTACAAACGTAAGATAATTTTACCACTTTGTAACACTATATATTGATACAAAGTTGACTAATGAAATAAATATACCCCAGTAATGGCTATATTTTTATTTCGGAAAATACAAAAATCAGTCGTTGAAAAAAAGATGGTGGAGATTTTAATGAACATAGAGCTAGTATGACATATAAAACACCATTATTCTACATTAACAACTAAATTAAGACATAATTATCGACTGTGTTAATTCCCTTTGTGTGTAATATAAGAATTTCTGCCAGTAATTTCATACATCTTCGCTAGACTTGTTCTGAATAAAATTATGTGGTTAATTATAGGGGGATAAATTAAAGTCAAGAAGTTTTTTTTGGGGGGAGGGGTGTCTAGGAGGGGTGCATGCATGGTAAAATGGTAACCACCTTCCAGATTTGGTATGACGTGACTTGATAGACTAGCTGGTAATTAGTTAAGAGGGCTTTGTATATGGATGTTGTCTTGCTCATCGCAAGCAAAGAAATTGGGTAGTGTTATAACCTATAAATGTGTTACACAAAAATAGTAATTCAGGATACAAGATAAGATCGGGACCCGAATTTTGCTTCATCATAGTGATTGAATTGACGATCAAATTCATCTTGGTTAATCCTCCTTTAATTTTATACATAATACTTCATTTAATCATTCAACCACCCTATGTTATCCATTTTCAAATTTAATTAAGTTCTAGAATATAATACGGATGATTTTGTACGTATATACCTAATATTATGGTGCATAGAGATTGATATACACATAGGAAGAAGCACACATTATTATGTGTTGTTTTAAAAAAAAAGTCTATTTTAACTGAGTTTAATTAAGATATAAATTAATAAAAGTTCATAAGATTAAAGAGAAAAATGACAATACAATACCCTTGAAATTATGTATTAAAAAAAACAAAAGGATTGCTAGAGACATATAATGGATTCATGACCACAGTTTTAGACCCACTAAATTGACTAGGTTTCTTAGTATGCTTATTAGTATTTGTATCCACTCACACATAATCTACCTTTCCATATAGGGCCCTATAACCTGCCCTACTTCGACCTTAAAAAATGAGGTTTAGGATCAAACTTTTTTTTGGGCTTCCTATCAGTCCTAATTCTCAAATTAAGAGTACTCGAATATAATAAATTCAGGCTCAAATAGAGGTTTTGACCCTCTGACCTAACCTAACAACCCTCAATTTCAAAAAAAATTAAAGTTAAAATCACAACAAAAAACTCGGGGTTTCATTTATTCAAATCCTTTTGGTTTTCTACTTTCACCTTCCTCATATCCCTTCTCGCACTCACCCTCTGTAAATTTCAATGACTCTCAATTCTTTTCTGATATTTGGAGTAGTTGTTTTAATAAACTAATTTATAATTACTAAATTGCACATTAAAATGCTTGTAATTACAATACTTTTCATTAGAACATTCTATTATTACTTGATCTTTCATTCAGTAGGATGTTTGGTGTCGCACTTTAAGATATAAATGAAGGTTAGTGAAAAATCTCATATTCTATATACTGAAGGTTTGAGGATCAGGTTTGACCCAATGATCTAAAGATATTCATGGTCAGGATTGAGGATTTGTTGTATCTAGGTTGTCTCACATGATTTGCAATCTTAATTATCTATATGTATCATAAAATCAAGTTCTACGTTTTGGAATGCAAAATTTTGACAAAACAAGATGGTAACTCCTGGAATGATTTGCCTCAAAAGTCACATTATTCAATGCACACTACCATTTTTTTTCTCCTTTTAACAAATCCAATATTTTTTCTATAATTCAATGCATGTTTTTGATGATAAACCAAGATGGGGACCTCCCTAATCCATTAGAATAGAGGGAAAGTATTCTCCAAAGGATAAAAATTATGAGATTTCAAGCAATTAAATGGATATGTGCACATTCACATCCCTCAAATAGAAACCCCCCATGCCAGGATAAACATTACCAAAGTCACATATTTTTTTAAAAAAATTATAAAAAATATAACATAGAAAAAGAAAAACTCAATTTCAACCCCCCCCCCCCAAAACGGGGCATCACACTACTCCCCTTTATTTAACTTATCTTGACACTCCACGTTCTGGAATGAGGAAGTAGGGTGCATTTTCTTCTACCTAATTGGTAATTATAATATAAAACAAAAATGGGACTTAGTCTTTTTTTTCTTTTTTCTTTTTTTATTAGAGAAAGAGTGAATTTGAAAAATGTTGAGGATCCCAAACCGTGACCCTGACCACCTAGGGTTAAGTAAAGAAATGGTTTGGTCGAGTATGAGTACATAACTTTGCTTTGCTTTTGTTGTGTAATTGGGTGGTAATTTCCCTCTTTTTTGGCTCACCAAGTTTTCTACCTATTTAATTAGCCAAAGTCACAGCTTCTCTTAGCCTTCTAGCCAAAGGTATGGGACGCGTGGCTCGAGATGGTTTGAGGAAAAGCAAAGATTTTGGTGGATAACTACTATATAAATTATGATTCATATTTTTTTAGTATACATAAAGATGATTATAAGACGAGTGTGTTTTACTCATATTTTTGAATTTATCACGTACTAATCTGGCTAATTTGTAGATTTTTATGAGAAATATCAACGTTGAGTGAAATTAAGATGTTATAATTATATTCAAATTTCAGGGAACATCATTTCTAAGTTTTATTATTTTATTCAGTAATTATCGCTTTTAAGTTTTAGTAAAAGCTTCATTTAAAATGTGGTTGAATTAACAAATAATCATTTTCCTTCTTTATATAATATGTAATCCAAGCTAATCTTATCTTAAACGAAATTTATATTTGTTCGGTTCCTTTTTTTTGGCTAGGGCGGTTAAAGATAGTGTCTAAAATTGTCATTATAAAGCATTTGTGAATTAATTTTTCGTTATTGAATGTTGATGGTGTATATACATACTTGTATTTGGCTTCACCCAAACAAACCTACTCTATTGAAGAAAATATTGGATATGCACATATATTGGGACACTTTCTAATAGATTTTATAAGTCAGTTTGCTATTTTCAAATTATTACAAGTATTTCAGTTGTTCTCTTATGCATGAATTGAGGACATTGTTACTGTATTTTCATTAGCGAAAAGTGCACACATTAAATTATTTCATATACTTTCCAATTAATACTCTGACATCTATAATTTTTAACAAATTCTTATTAAACAATTTATAAAAATGTACCTGATTTTGATCTCCATTTAAAAAACTTAAATTTCAAAAATTTATTTTAAAGAGACAAATATCAAAATTGAACTAGTGTTATTAGAATAAATTCATGCGATCCACGATATATATATTTTACCCCATCAAAAGCACACATCCATTTGACCTATTGTATGTGTTGATGATAATCAATTTATAAATCGAGAGCGGAGATTTATTATACCTTTGTTTAGGTAACAACTAAGCAAAGCTTGAGCATCAAGATTCAAGCACGAGCATCAGCCACGTACGATTGCATTGTGTTTCCACACAGTGTTTATCCATCAATCCTCGTTTTGCACAACGGTCGTAAAATTTAAAATGTGCCACAACACCCTGGCATCTCAACGATTGGGCAACGTAGCGTAGATTCTTTCAAATTTTTATATAAGACAATTTAATTGGTGAAAAATCTTTATTAATTACTTAATTGATCACCCAATTAAATGAAGTTTAACTAATATGATCCGAGAGTAATTAACAATTGGCGCAACAATGCACCTACCAATTAGATTTAAAAATAAATTAAAATAAAAGGGTGAAAAATTTTATATATATATATATATATTCTTTCCTCGATTTCAATTCTCACCCATGTTCTAAATGCCAAATGGCCAATCATATCACTACAAGTTTTCCCTTGAGTTTGAGCTAGTCAAAAGGCTATGGTAAATTCTAATTAAATGGCCATTGGCCTCCTTGATTTTCACAATTTTTATTTTATTTATTTTTTTTATTTTATATACATGCATTTGCAAGTAAAGTGGTGATTAGGTTTGCTTCATCATGGTGAATCATGTGGAAGTAGACAAGAACAATCCAAACTAAACCAATAGTTGGTCAAGTTGGGTGTGTAAAACTAGGCTTCACCCTAATTTAATTTTATCCTTTAGAATAACCTTGAGCTTCCCAGATGTTCTAAAGCTTGTCATCTAAGTGTTGTTTAATGGTAAATTTGTTATAGGTGGATTCCTGAAAAGCTATGGCTTGCACAATTGTTATTTTTAGTTGACAATTTGAGACAATAAATGATAAGATATTTTTAAGATGAGAATTAAATACTAATTAGTTAATCAAATATTGTCTAGATGCATAGTAATTAATAGCAAGTAAAAGCAAAAAATAAAATCAGTTTCACATTAGTCAAGCATAAAAATTTACTCTAAAAAATACTATGTTATATGTTAAAATCAAATTAAACTTGATTTGATGTTCATACATGTATGTGTGTGTGTGTGTGTGTGTGTATATATATATATATATATATCTATATATATATATATATATATATATATATATATATATATATATATATATTATGAATTTAGTGATAGGATATTCCAATGGTATTCACCATATTCTAACAATACCAAAAGCGTTACCATGATTGTGAGACTCAAAGAAAAGTTTATGCAAGTTTGGTGAATTCGTGTGAATGCCCATGAGAAATAAAAATATCATGCAATTTAAGTAGAACTTTTGATAGAAATGATACAATAGATACCATTATTACGTGTGATACTTGTTTACTCGATCACTTTTTCTTTAGTATTATAATCATTTTAATTAAGAAAATCTAAGTAGTTCTATACATGTTAGACCCTATAAAATTTATCTCATTTACTTACTAAAAAACTAAAATGATAGCTAGTTCACTGCTAAGGGCCTGTTTTTTAAATTTATCATCAATATTAATCATTTACTCGAGAACGTTGAACATTACTGCTATTCCCACTATTGTACCACTATTTTACCACTATTATAATCACTTGACGCACTATTCAATTCAATATGGTTCATTATTCACTACTCAACACCCTATCCGATACTAAAAGGAACACAACCAAAAAAGACAGATAGTTGAAGCAAGTAGCGTGTAGCAAGGCAAAGGAAGCTAAGTAGTGATTAGTCATGAGAGATTTTTAAGATGAGAACTAGATACTAACTAATTAACTAGAAATTGTTAACTAAATATTAACATCAGTCAAATATAAGAAATTACCATTAAAAAACACTACATTACATCCTAAAGTCAAACTAAACTTGATTTGACCTTCATATATGTCTTTGAATTTCAGTTTGGATATTCCAATGGAATTTACCATATTTTACTAATAACCAGAAGATCTTGCCAGGTTGCGAGACTTAAAGAAAGGTTTACACAAGCTCGTTGAATTAATAGGGCCCATGAGGAATGAAAATATCATACGATTTACATATTACTGTTGGTAGAAATGATACATTAGTGACAATTGTTGAGTGTGACAATCTTGTTCACCCGCCTTGTTCTACTAACAATTTTTACTAAGTAGCTCAGTAATGTTAGTCACGACAAAATTTTATCTCATTTCTTTGGAAATCAATATGATAATCATTTTATCATTAAGGATTCTCAGTAACATTTAACATTTGTCAAAAATACTAGTTGTATTTTTCAGCACCATTTACCGTACACTTAGAAAAATTTATTTGGACTCATATCAGACTTATCATCAAAAGGAGTTAACCTGAAAATAGATTTGAAATTCAAATCGATCCGAACTGAACCAAACTTGATCCGAAATGTTCTGTAAAATTGCTTCTTTTTATATGACAAAGCTTATTAGACCAAATATTAATGAACTTTAAGTCAAATACGAACCAAAAGCTACCCAACTTGACCCAAGCCGAATCAGAATACTGTTTAACTCGAAACATGACCCAGCGTACGTCCAAACATAATGATCCAATTCTTCAGGTCTAATTTACCACACTTCATCCCTATTTACTACTATTCTAACACTATTTACTATCATTAAACACAGTATTCAACATTATTCACTACTGGACAGCTTGTCCTATGTTAGAAAGAAGAGGACCAAAGAAAGATATTTTGAAGAAAGGGGCAAGCAGCAAAGGACGCTAACTTGTAAAAGGAGAGTACCAGAGGAGAGCTCAAATGGCAAGTAAAAGAGACGAGAAGAAGGAGAGAGAGAAAAAGAGAGAGAAGAGGGGGGGGGCACATGGGGACATGAATAAGGAGGAGGAGACACATTTACACGCGTCCAAACCCAGTGGGGCACCAACACCCTTTTGGCGGACCACTTTGCCTTAATCCATCCACGTGTCCTCTGTGCCCCTCTAATCCAACGGTGTACGTCACTAACCCAGTCCAACCCAGCCCAACCCAACCCAACCCAACCACCTTTTGTGTTTCTCTGTCCTCGATCCGCGAGCCTCGCCCTGCACCCTGGGCTTGCTGGCCAATCAGAGCCGTCCAGCGGACCACGCCACAACCCCCCTCGTGGTCGTGGTCACAGGGCCCCCCCCGTTTTAGCGGTTTGTGCCGCCAACTCTTTGAAAACTAACCTTTTTTACCGTTGCAATTTCATTGGCTAACAGCTGTTCAATTCCCCTCATCCAATCAATCACTCGTTACTTGGCTTTCAATTTCATCATGTACAGTACAGTCTTGTTGCTTATTAATGTCAGTCGAACATTTCTATAACATTCATGGAACTCATAGAGTACGCCACTGCTCTTGTCACTTTATGTATGTATAGTACTGCCAGCTACTTTGATCAACTCACAAAGTTTTTAAGGATGGTTACTATAGAGTTATATGTTTTTGATTTATTGATTTAATGTAATATTTAGTTGAACATTGTAATGACAGCGTAATACAATCAGTTTTGTAATGTAATCATAATTATTTATTTTGTGGTAATCATAATTATAAAATAGTTCTTTTATTACAATATCCTTATACAACCAAATAAGATAATGAAAATACAATTACAAAATTGATTATATTATAAGATTAATAACATCTAATCAAACATTACATAAGTGTAAACAAGTTCTATTGCTAGGTTTCAGTAGCAAGCATCAATGATGAAGGAAATTAACTTTTTAGAGACTAGCTTTTGTATGAATTTGATCCAAAGTTATCACCCAGTTAGATCGAAAGTCACACACAACACAACTAAGTTGGATGCTACTGCCAAATCAAATCTAGAAAATATAAACTCAACCGGCTGCTGACTAGATCCAAGCTAAGATTCGAAAGGTTTATTGGTCAACCTCGAGGGGGTACAATGGGGAAACCGTGCCAAACGACTCTTTTAGAACACAGCTTGCACTCAATCACCTTATCATCGGCGTGTGTTTTATCCCAAGTGATCTGCTTGGCGAAGCTCTATTGTCGCATACGAGGCCAGTGGTGGCCTTGAACTGCTTTTAGCTGTTTTGTTCCTTGTTACCAATAATAAATCAACTGTGTGCTTTTTCCTCATGTGAACATAAAAATATAAACTATAAGTTTCTTTTGTGTAAAGAAAAAGACCAAATATAGGCGTGATTTAAATCCAAAATCTCTAATTAAAAAAAAAAGTTTCAATAGACTTTAGTAGTTCAATAGAGAAATTAACAGTGACAGAACAAGTCAAATCTAGGATGAATTCAATTGGAGGACATTTAACCAGGTAAAGTCCAAGGCTAGCCAACAGGACAAGAAGTACTCTATCATGAGCTTAACCTTTGTAATGGTGGGGCAGAATGGATAAGAGACTATTGGTACATCTACTTCATTTTACCCTCTGCAAGTCATGCTTTTCAACTACTTTTCTTCCCTGTGATTAATATGGCAAGAAGATTAGCCAAAATTGAACTCTTTCTTGCTAGAGAAACTGAGGATAAGGCAACAAATTGTGCTCCTAGCTTGGTATACCATCTGTCGCCTTGTGTTTATGTTTCTCACACTCGAGCTATCCCCATATTTAGTTGAGTATCGGTTGAGAACATTAAAGACATTGGTTATCAAGAGCCTACGTTTCCTTAACTTATAGGTGAAGCATTTATTGCATTAGTTAATTTCAACGCCTAGGTCAGACTAAACCTTTTTTTTTGGGGGGTAATTATTCAAACAGTTTATATGTGAAGGTTGTATGAAAAATATACGGAAAAAGTCAATTAATCACTCAAAAGGTAGACCTTACAATCATGTAAAGTTTGGATAACATATTTTTGACATGTAAATTAAAATCTGATTTGGTTGTTGGACCTTCAAAATACATTACTGTGTGGACAGCTGGATAATTGTAGTTTCTAAATTTGTCAGTGATGATGAGCAGAATCAAATCATTGTGATTTTCTATTCAAGTTTGATAAAAATCTGCTTATTCTCTATCTATCGTCGGTAGTTTGGAAAGAATAAGTACATTAAAAGTGATATTATCTATCTCACGCAAATCTTTAGAAAAGAAAAGTAGTTCAAATTTATTTTCTTCTAGGAAAAAAGAATTGAGTTAGGCCCTGTTCTTTTTGTGGGTTAATTCTCAAGCACCAATCTCAACCCACTTCAGCCCACTTTCACTATTTTAATCAAGTTCAATTTATCATATAAAAAAATTCAACCTACTTCGACTCACCTCAACCTATTTCAACCCACCTTAACCTCCTTCAACCTACCTCAACCTACTTTATCCTTTTATCTACCCTAATTTACCTGCGAAAAGAATAGGCAATCATGTCAACCATATCTAGGAGAGATGTTTTTGAAAAATAAAACTTGAGATCTCTTGCTCAGTCAAATTGAACAATTACTCCAGATCACACTACTTGTGACAACGAACAAAGAGATAAGGAATGCAAACTACCCCCTAATGAGGTAAATATTTTGTCGCATACATGTAGGAATTAAGATACGATTTTGGATGTTAGAGGAGCATACGTAGATATATGGATCGATCTCCACATCACCATATACTTATATGGAAAGACAGGAAAGCGAAATGAAGGGAAAAAATTGCTCCTATTCCTTATTTGCTTGACATAAAAACATCATGTATTCCAATGTATCTAAACCCAAATATGGGACAACATTTGTCCAATTTGAGAATATCCCACTCAAGTTTCCCTCCTTTTTAATTGGTCAATATCTTATCCAATTAGTTGCGGATATGACTTAACTTGGCTTGACTAGGAATGAATTCTCTGTTGATCATATCTCTATTCTTAAATGGGGAGTAAAGGTTGACCCATGTATGATGTCTCCTTTGAATTTATTTGAAGTCATATGATATATGACATTATATTCTTTATTCACTTTATCTTTCCTAAGCATAGGAGAGGAACAACCCACCATTGTTTTTGGAGCTTACTCCTATCTTGTATGAAGATTAATAACATGTGTCGCTCAGACATAAAATATAAATGACTGATAGAATACTGAGTATTGTTGAAATATTTTAAGCTTAGAGCATACTTTATTTGTGCCACATATCAATTCAATGAAATTGTTTAAATGATAAAATGATCGACATAGTTAGAGAAACTTTTGGATTGATTTGGCTGGCTAGATCAATCAATTCGAGTTTAAGTCAAGTCAATTTTCATCTTAGGCCAAATCGATTTATTTTTCAGGTTTATTAACTTAACTACGTTGGCTATATAACGATAACGTTACTGGTACTTCTCAAACAGTATTGTTAGAGTCTTTGTCCCAACATATACATATTGATTCATTAACTGACTATATTCGATCGACCCAGTTACTAGCCCCGTTGCCTACGCCCAAACTGAAGTTCGAGATACGTCCCCCAAAGAAGAGGCGTTAGAGCTATTGTTTTATTCCTAACATTGTCATATGAAAGTAGACCCTAATATAAGTCGTCGCCACGTGGAAAGAGGGGAACTGGAAACAAGGGCCCTAGGGAGGGGCATTAGAAGTTGGAAGACATGATCATGAGAGCCCCGTCGAAACTGGTCCGAAAAGATTCATGGGGTGTGACACATGATTGATATGTCTTTAAACCAGTGCCATTCAGAACCGTGTCTACTTGGCCCGCCTTCATGATGCCCCCCCCCCCCCCCCCAAAAAAAAAAACTTGCCCTTTTTCATTTCTATCGTTTCATTCATGACCAATTCAATTCTCTATAGCTAGCTTATCCACAATTACAGTGAAAAGTTAAAAAAAAAAAAAAACAACTAAGATCCATTCTTTTCGTTAAAATATTTAAGTTGATAAATAGGTAAAATTAACTGAAATTAATTAAAGTGAATTGAAGTAAATTAAAGTGAATATTTTTTATTAAAGTGGGTTGAAGTGGATTGAAGTTAATTGAAGTAGGTTGAATTTTTTTATATGATGAGAAGAAGTTGGTTAAAATAGTAAAAAATGGGTTAAAATTGATTGAAGTATGTTAAAGTGGATTAAAGTTAGTTAAAGTAGATATTTTTTATTGAAATTTGTGAAATAAATTAAAATAGGTTAAAGTAAAATCTTCTGATAAAAAGAACAGGGCCTAAGATCAAGTTGGGTAACATTACAAGCAAAAGAAAAGAGTTTACTTACTAGGGTATATGTCATTAAAATACATATTAAAGTTAGTAACAACAGGATAAGGATGACCTCCCATGAAGAGAGAGAGAAGGGGTGTGGTGTGGGAAAAGGAGGGAGATTTTTGGAGTTTTGCAAAGAGACGCTTTTTCTAGTTGGCAATCTTTTTTTGCATGATTTATTGAATAATTTATGTACTTGGCATAGTTTATTGAATAATTATGTACTATTTAGAGATTTTTTTATTGGGTGATCAGTGAAGGATTTTCTGGAAGAAGATGCGCATGAGATGGTGGAGATTCCTTTCATTGTGCTTTTGAATTTTTTGTATTATTATATAAAAACTAATACCCCTCTTTGCAAATTGCAAGTGATTAATCTTTTAGTTTATGAAATAAGGAAAAATATTAAAATAATAATTAGCTTAGTGTGAACTATTGTTCCGACAATCTCAAACTTTGCTTCCCCATCTTCCAACTTTCTAAATTCGGATTACACCAGCTAATTAGCCCATATTAATACAAATTTTAATTGGGGTATTAATAACTTGATTATGCATTAAAGATTTCTTGATTAAGCAAAGTCATTAGGTGGGTGAATAAGCATTGTCAATGATCATATTATGCTTTGGAATTCACAGTGATGATGTGCTCATGCATGTGCACTACTCTCCAAAATAGACTTAAGTTGAGATGTGAGCAGTACATGCATCTAAAAACTAACAAGGTTGTTCTCCTCACGGAAAGTATATCTAGCTTGGTGAAGTTGATTAGTACTTTTGACTAAGTATTGCATTGATTTGTACTTATTAGGTAGTCTAACAATTGAGAGCAGCGATTGATTCGTAATTCTTTTTAAAGAGTCGAATCTCCGTATGCATATTGTGTATATGTCGGGTTGTTTGTAGAGATACATTAATATGAAAATATTGTTGTGTGATCATAACCTATGAACTGTATCTCAAACTTTCTTAATATATATACATAAGCAGTTGGGTTGTTGGGATTAGTCTCAATTTATCAGTGATATTTAAGTAGAAAATTTTGTGAATTTATTAATCTAAAGGATTGAGATTGTTACAAAGTAATTAAGGAAGTAAAAGTACGAGTTAATATACAAATTGAGTATAGTTGAATGAAGGAATATATAGTTTTGATAGCTATTATATTGGCAAGATTGTAATTTCAATTGGAATCAATAATTGGCCTGTTGAGTAGCTATAAGATGGTGTTATCGATCATAAGCACCAGCACTACCATGTACTCATAAGTTGTTAATCGAAGGTACATTCTCCATGCATGCATGTATGGATATGGAAGAAAATTTAGAATCTTCACCACGACAAGCCAATTCATTGAGGCCTTAAATCAAGGTACCACTTAGATGTTTAACGTTGTCATGAGGATCACTGGGGCATGAACTTTCCAACACAACTTTGCAGAAGAATCTTTATCTTCCAAGACATTGATGTTGACAATGACATAGGTGCACCATTGAAATTGCTAACAATGCCACGGTGATACGATGGATAGCTTTAACAGGAAAAATCTAAAGCTTATGTTAACTAGAGCGAGAACTTTTTTAAAAAAATTATTAATCACTTTAATAAGAAAAATCTAAAAACTATATTAGAGAGCTCTCAGAAAATATCGATCACTAATCAGTTATATTTTTAAAATTTCTTGGAAGGGTAACTATGAAAAATTAAACTTGTACTTGCAAAGCGTGTTACTAATAGATCCATTATTATAACTAAGAATGTGATTAAATTTAGCTAGCTACAAACACTTTTACGTCAATTCAATTTCCACCCGAGGTCAAGTTTACTTACTCAGGTTACAAAGCTTGCAGCCTGGCATGACTTGGCTCGCGTAACTCTGTTTTCTTTTGATGTCTATTACTATATTTTTTAGCATAAATTGCCATTAAGACTAGTAAATTTCGTCAATTTTAGTCAAAGGCTAAACATGGGTAACTGAAACTACATGTATCTTTAATTCTTTCCTAAAATTTGTCCAAATAAAATATTTCTTTGAGATTAGCAACATGATTAGTTGGAAACTAGTCTTTGAATTGTAGTTAGAAAGTAGTTAGATATTAGAAGAAAAAGATCTTCAAAGAAAAAATTTCGAGTTTTCACACCACATACATTTTTTTTTTGGTTTTTGTAAGAAAAGAAACAAGTGACAACATGCCTAATCTATAAGCCGATGGGGTGTAGTAATCGTAGATTAAATCATGATTAAGCTAATGACAATGAAATGACATCACTAAAATGTACGTAAACCAATGCTTAGCTAGCAATCGCATGCTTTGGGTTGGCTGGGGTTTGTGGTAACGCTGGCCTCCCTTGTTTCCCTCTTCACGTACTAACATTTCCTCTCTCCTCCGCGTCTTCTTTAACTACGTGCCCATATTAATTTAATTTTCAAATAATGGGTTTGAATTAAGATTGATTTTTAAAAAAAAATCTTACTGCGATTTAGAAATTCAAATATAACTCTCTTGTATTAAATAAATAAAAAAAATTATTGAATTTGGTAGTGCAAGATTTTAAGTATATGAAAATTAAAAGATTATAACATTGTTTGTCATGTTCCTTTAATTGATTGTGACATCATGCTTATAATTTTTATTTTGACGATAATATTTATCTACTATGATATTGCAGATATCGGTCTCGATAGTTTACGAACTTTTCAAATTCACAATTAATAATTGATTACAACAATATCAATCTATTAATCCAAAGCATTTCACACATAAATTTGACAAAATTAAGACATTAAAAAAAAAAAGTTGTTCTACACTATGTTTCTCTGTCAAAGGAGCTCTTAAGAAAAGGAGAAACGGCGTTAATTACTCAGATATCGACAAACCAAACCCCCTGAATTACGCCTTAATTCAGGGCCTAATTTGGTGTTTATGACTTAAGTGCAACTTTGCTCAAACTTCAAGGGTTGCAATTTAACTAGTTAATGAGCTACCCTGGTGTGCTGCCCAATCAACAATAAATTGCATGGCTCAAACCATCTACATTAAGTGGCTAGCCATAAACATCCACCCCTTATTTAACCATACATTGACCCTATTTGGTGAACAGCTGTTAGTTGTTTGTATTAACTGTTAGCTGTTAGCTGTTTGAATTAACTGTTTATATTAGCTGTTTGAATTAGCTGTTTTTAGAAAAATTGTTTAGTAAAAATTAGTTGTTTCTAAAAAATATGTTGGTAAAATTTCATTTATACTCTTATTTATGAATTAGTTTTTATGAGATGTGTGTAATTTTTTCAAACTTATGGACAATTATGTCATTTCTACAAAAAGCTCTTCTCAAAAGGCTAATTGGAATAGCTTTTTCAAAAAGAGCTTTTTGAAGCCAAACAGCTATTGCAAATAGCTCTTTACCAAACACCTTTTAGCTGTTTGACTTAGTCAAAACAGTCAAAATCCTCCCAAACAACTATTTTTTTCCCCAAAAAGCTGTTGTTACCAAACATCCCCATTATGCTCGATCTTTCACCTCACCCACAAAAAAGTAATCGAAAAAAGAAAGAAATGAGGCACTTAAAAAAGTAGATAATTATATATATGGATTAAGGTCATGTTATTTTCATTGGTAAATCTCAATTTATCAATTTTAACCAATTTAAATTCACTTCAACTCACTTCACTAATTTCAATAAAAAATACCTACTTCAATCCATTTTCTCTATTTTAATCAACTTCTACCTATCATATAAAAAGAAAAAATTAACCCACTTCAACCAACTTTAACCCACTTCAACTTACTTCAAGTCTTCAACCCACCTCAACCAAAAAAAATACCCATTTCAACAAATCTCAATCGATTTCATCCATTTTTCAGCTCACATCTCGCAACAAAAAGAACATGCCTAAGTGACATTAAAGAAGTTATGTTGGTTTGTAACGGATAGATTTAGATATTAAATAGAGGTTTAAAGGACTTTCTGGGGCAATATAAGGATGTGATATTTGATTTTCATAAAAAATATTAAAATTTATTTTTCTTTTAAAATTCTATCTATTAATTTACGCAAATTTTTTTTGCTTTTTGACAAACAAGAATTTTTTTTTACTATTTTCATTCATTTTTATTCTCACTCATTTCCATTCCTTTCGACTCTTTTTCATTCCTTTCTACTCCTTTCTTAGGAAAAAAATAGAAACAATTTTTCTCAAGCCTTCCCACTCTTTGGGGAAAGGGGGGGGGGGGGGAATCCAATTCTTCCATTCCTTCTCAATCCTTTCCATTTCTTTTCATTCCTTGCCACTCCTTCCAAAAACAAAAATTATTATTTCCTATTTCTCCCCAATTCTTCCCTTTTTTCCAACCGTGTTCCCAAAGAAAGGAATAGGCCCTAAAGAAAGTACATGCTTTTGAAAAGCCAAGTTTTATACACCATAGATAACATATAGATATTAATTAATTAAGTTCGTAATTTGTGTTTTTAAACAAAAAAAAAAATGCATATATAACTTACCAAAGAAAACGAACTTATGTGAAATTTGATGGATGACTATTGGTTATCATTTGACCGATGGACATTAGATATCAGCTTAACCGTAAACATTAGCTATTTAAAATTTGTTGTCATGGTACTAAAAGAATCAAGTAATGGATCAAAAGCAATTGCAGTGACAGCTTTTGGAACTTCACCTTGCATTAACAAAAATTTCTTTTTTTAAAATTTACATTTTTTATTTTTTTAACCCATAAAATTCTAACTTGAATCATCCAATAAAATATTTATCATAAACTTATCTCATAACATACAATCTTTTTTCTAGCCACCTAAGTAATATTTTTAAGGAAAAAATAACAAAAAATAACAAAAATGACAAAAGAATTGGAACCCACCTTCACCTTCGAATGGCAGACCAATTCAAACCATGGGACTGTAACAGGGAACCAGCGCTGCAAGTGATGCATGTGAAATAGGGGCCCTGCGAGTAGAACACATTCCACCTGTTGAAAGTGTTCTAAGTGACATGAAAAAGTTGTGGGTACGGGAAGAAAGTACGCATGTACAATTCACTGATCACAACCTCAGATTACATAGAGAGAGTACGAATATAAATGGAATAATTTTAAAATTTATTTATCAATTTTAATGTATAATAGTCATTTAAATTATTGTCAGTGAAGATATTCGTTTATCGATTACCACTAACAACTTGAATATATCATATATTACATTCCGTGCTTTCATTTTTGCATTATGTTATTCTATGTAGATATTGAACGCAGGTCAACCTTAGGTTGATATATTCTGCATTATTTTCGTCTTTATTTTGATCAAAATAGTTCACAGTCAGTTAACCTTGATGAGCGTACCTGATCAACACACATATCCAAGTTTAGTTCAATTACATAACCAACTTACCCTAAGTTTCATCACAATAGTGTGAATTTCATGGTTAGATTGTATTACTAAACTTTTTTTATTGGTTAAAAAACTAAATGATATGTTTTTATATCAAACAAAGTGTGTTGTTTTTATATATCACAAATAAAAACTTTAAATTTACACGAACTAAAATGGTGCATTAAAATTTGCACAAATAAACAGCACCACCAACACGCAATTGTTGAACACAAATTCCCAAATCAACATAGAGATCGAAGTCCAAAGATAATACCTACCTAAGTTAAATGTTACTCCATTGACAAAGATTTAAGAGCACCTTTTGAGTGAAACGTCTGAAAGTTTTGAAAAGGAACCCTAACCCACATAACACAAATTTAATAGCAAAAGTATATTTTTTTTATCTTTAATTAATTTAACAATTGGTAGACAACTCCTCAGGTTATCGCTTTCAATAAAGTTGATAGTCCACGTTAACATAACGCAAAAAAGTAAAAAGATTATTATTCCATCCTCCTAACTAACAAACAAATTAAATATTAATTAACATAATTAATTTCATAATTGCATGCATGGGCCAGCTAAGTAGTATCCTCTCTAGCTACTCTATCTTTGCAAATCAAAGATTTTGTGTGTAGGCCAAATCTATAGCTGTGTAAAACCTATGAATAATTAATATTAAAAAATCCTTAAGATGTGGTTAATTTGTTGTAAGCGTGGTTGGTTAACAATGTGGGGAGTTATGTCCTGACAGTTGTTTCATGTGTATTCCTTCATTTATAAATTTTTAGGTGAGATTATTTTACAATAAGTTACTGTAAAAGTATTGATATGGTGTATGATTATAAGTCATTTGATGAGTAGCGGTCAATCATTCTTATAATAAGTTTTCAGTTAAGAGGAACTATTGTTCCCCCCCCTTCATGGTTTTACTTGCATTTAAGAAAAGAAAGTAATTCCTTGTAAATGCGAGAAATATTACATGCAACTACATAATTACTTAAAATTTTACACGTGTAAAATTATGTGTAAAAGTAGCTTAGAAGGATATAGACGACTAGTTTCTCGAGTTCAAACCTTCTCTTCAATTCTGTGAAACAATCAACTCCATAAATAACAATTTTGGGCACACAATTTTTATATGATGCTAATCATATTTATCTTGAATTCTTCTTCTTTTCAAAATACAGTATCTTTAATAGAGCTGATTCTATCTCAATACTACTAATTCAATTAGAAATGTCTCAATTCAAGTGCTTTTTAATATCTAGCAATTCATTAACTGATGTTAAATTACGCACTATTGTCTACAAGAGATACATCTCTTCTTACACTAACCTTGTTTTTAATTTACGTACTACAGTTAAGATTCAAAGCTCAAAATTTTATTTAAATTAAGCAAGTATTGAATCACTTGAATTGACTTATATTGATATTTATCTAATTAGAAAATTCTAATATATTATTGTTGGAATATCTAATGGAAGACAAACTGAAGCTAGAAAACGAAATAACTAGGAGGAAATCCATGCATGCAACTGGGATGACTTTTCTCAGCGAAGCAATTTCCGGGGTATGTAGCAATTTTGTAATGTCGGAAATGGAATTAGAATTTATTAGAAAGATGTTGTGGTAAGGTCGCAATCTTGGTAGCTTTAAGCACATGATGAGCACAATACAAGTGCATACTCACCCTCATTCCTTGGACATAAAAATTAAAAAAAAAAAATTTAAATCAACAATAACTAAGGGATTTTGTTTGTTTTTTTGTTTTCTGAATTCTTTTTTTTTTTTAAAAAAAAGAAATCCCATCCCACAAAACACGTGGTGGGTTGGCGGTGAGTAACGTACGTGTTGGTCTGTGCATGTTTGAGCCATCCATTTAATATTCATTCAAATATTCAATACAAAGCTGAGACAGAAACAAGTTAAAGAGAGAGAAACAGAAAGAGGAAGCAACAGGGGATGGTTCGCTTCGTTCTCTGATTCTCTTTCATAAATCAGGTGTCCTAGATCCGAATACACTGCCATTTTTGAACCTTTCTTTATGTGCCTCTCTCTCTCTTTCTCTGGTCCATGGGAGGGGAGGTGGCACCCTGCAAGAGGGTATTATCATAAATAATTATGCCTTAATTACCAAGGATTAATTGGCCACGTTATATTATTCTTCTGATCTATTGTTGTTATGTCTGTCTAAATTCGAGGGAACCTAAGCAAAACTCGAGGTTCCACTAGTGAACAGGGAAATAAGAAATGGACAGTTCTTATAGCGTACGCTGAAAGTATTATGACATACCTATAAAACTTACTACACGACTTTCAAAAATATGTACTCTAATGGCCTGTACTTTTCATTGGTAAATTTTAATTTATCAACTTTAATCAAGTTTAATCCAATTCAATCAGCTTCAATAAAAAAATTTTAACTTCAACCAACTTCAACCTTTCAATCAATTTTAACCCACTTCAATCTATTTTAACCAACTTCAACTTATCATATAAAAAATATACTTATTTTTTTTAACTTTAATTCACTTCAACATATTACAATCCACTTCAATCTATTTCAATAAAAACTATTAAATTTAACGTACTTTAATTTATCTTAATTAATTTTATCTATTTTTTAACTCATATTTTTTAATGAGAAGAACGTGCCTTAAAAATATAATACATTTTGCTGGGAGTGGACGTGCTCTATCCCTTGTAATCCGACTATTATACAATTCTGTCGAAGGGGGCAAAAATGACAATGCCGGGAAATTCCCTTGGAAAAGGGAAAGGAAAACAAGACCAACACGTGGCACAAGGCTTGATCAACCTAAATCCGGCCCAACAAAAACGGCCTACAAAATGTGTTTGCCCATGGCGGGAATATCAGGCCCAAAACATTTTCCAAAGATGAGCCCAACCCAATGTAATTTGCAATTGTTCACATAATTAAGGCCCATTACGGGTGGAACGTCCATTACAAGTAGAAGGCCCAAGCCACGCTTGGAAAGGATTCATATTTGGAGCCAACAATTCAAAGATATCTTACCCATTAAAAAAGTGGTTGTCTAGTGAGAATTGACATTTTCTAATAGGAAAGTTTGAGTTCACATTTCACAAGAGGTATGGGGGATTTTCTCAAACTCTTATTAGCGTTACTCTCCCATGCGTCTTCTCTCACCTAAAGTGTTCCCATAAAAATATCTTTTTTCCCCAGTCGATATCTGCACAAGGCACCCCAAATACAAAAGTAAAGACATACTAAGATAGCTTTTACAAATAACTCATATCATCTGCTAAACTGTATTTAATTCAAAGAAAACACTGCTTAAGTTGTTAGCATCTAAGTAGCAATGTATTCATGCTGCATAGTTGTGGATTTCCTTCTGGGTTCAAATACGTCCTTCGGATTTTATAGTCACGACATGTAGTCAATACACATACTATCAGGAATTAAGCTTTGTGCGATATGTCATATGCTGCTCTAATTGATGCTGATATGAAGTCTGAAGGAATATCTATCCATTCACCTGCTCTAATCAAATTTCATAGCAGAATCGTGGAGAAATTCCAGTTCGAATATTGTGATATGCAGATGGATAGGTGTTCCAATGAAAAACAGTTTGCAACAATTTGAAGGAAGTGACAAGCTTGGCCAAAATTGTAGCCGTGGGTTCTCTCTATCTTTATGGCAAAATAGAGTACATGAATATATACAACTCCACAATCCCTAACTTGCCTAATAAGCTACCGTAAACTAAGGAAAGAATAATAAAATAATTTTCACAAGCTGGCAATAATATACAACTTTCCTAAATGCATACAACTTCCTTAACACTCCCCCTCAAGTTGGCGCACGCAAATCTACCATGGGGCCGGAGGTGAATTCGGACCCATTGTCACTTCTAACTACTTTAATTCCCTTATGAAATTGATTCCTAACAATGGCAATGAAACCTTGAACAAGCTTACTTGCTTCACTTTTATCTTTCATCAAATATACCCAAGTAGCTCTACTAGCATCATCAACAATGCTAAGAAAATAATGAGCACCACACAGCGAAGGAATTTTGTATGGACTCCAAATATCACAATGAATCAAATCAAAATTATCCTTTGTATTACTATTGCTAATAAAAAATTGGTTACGAGATTGTTTTGCACGATGGCAAATTTCACGTGCTTCTTCTTTATCTTTCTTCAAATCATAGTTGATCCCTAGACAATGAGGAAGGTAAAGTAAAACTTCTCTTGATGGGTGTCCAAGTCTTTGATGCCACAAACACTTTGCCTTGACTGCATTTGCTTGATTCGATGATGCCCGCTTCTAGTAGTAGACCCCTTCTATTTGCTCACCTGCTCCAATCAGAGTCCTCGAAGTGCGGTCCCGTATCACACAAAAATCATCGAGATATGTCAAGGCACAATTTAACTGCTTACATAATTTGGATGCGGAGACAAGGTTGCAATTTAAATTTGGCACATATAAAACATTATCCAATTTAATTCCATCTCCTGAAGTTACCGATCCCACATCACGAGCCACAGTGCAATCACCATTGGGGAGCTCAATAGCTATTGGGCTTACCTTTTGAAGATTGCTTACCAAATTCACGTCACTTAGCATGTGGGCCGATGCCCCATTGTCCAACATCCATAAAGCCTTACCCGATAATCTTTCATAACCTGGTTTTCGTGTGTCGATAAGACTGAGAAGCCTCTCTACTTGTTCCGAAGTCAGGCCCGGTATGGCAACTTGGGCTCGTTCACCGCTTCCTGGGCCTGTTCCAGCACTTGAAACTAATGCAGCGAGTGGGGCCAGAGACAGTGTTTGAGCCGACTTCTTGGTCTATCACTGCAACAGCAGATTCACGCCCATAGCCCCTGCTGCGTCCTGCACCTCGACCTCGTCTGTTGTTCTAAGCTCCCCAATTTCCTCTTCCACGCCCACGAGTGCCCCACCTGGGCGGATAACGAATCACTTCATAGCAAACGCTCTCTTGGTGACCATATTGACCATATATCTTGCATCCCGGTTTCTCCACCATAGTGGGCTGCTCTCGTGCTGCAAATGCCATGGCTGTCGCTTCGAGTGTTCCGAGTCATCATGACCTTCTTGCAATTTTCTTCTTGTTGAGTCATATTAAAGATTTTATCCAACGAAAGTAGCGGATCAAGTGCTAAGATTTGGCTCCGGAGTGTGGAGTACAAGTCATCATTCAAGCCCATAAGAAATTGGTGTGTCATATATCCTCTTCATACATACCCATAATCCTGCTTCCAACTCCACACTCGCAGCCCTTACATGTGTACACCAGGACTTTGACGAGATTTGTGAGTTCATTCCACAAATTCTTTAACTTTGCATAGATTTCTCCAACATCCAAGTCTCTTGTTTGCAATTTGCAATACTCGCCTTTAACTAATGGATTTTTGGGGTGTTAGCCATTGCCTAACATTGCTTTAAATCATCCCACATAATTTTCGCTGTATCAGAATATGCTACATTCGTTCGGAGCTTCGGGTCGATTACATTCAACAACCAAGAACATAACATAGAATTTACCATGTCCCACGCCTAAGCCTCCAAAAAATCTTTGCCTTCTACATCGGCAAGCCTTGTCAATTTGCCTTCTAGAAAGGCTAGTTTGTTCTTTTATCTTAAGGCTGTTCTTACAGCCCTTTCCCATAAATCATAGTTCTTCCCGTCGAATATTACCACCGTGATCATCATTCCAGGTCCTTCCAATGGATGGAGGTAATATGGTGAATGTGGTTCAACTACGAACAGTTTCTTTCCAAAGGCTATGCTCTGATACCATGAAAAACAGTTTGCAACAGTTTGAGGGAAGTGACAAGCTTGGCCAAAATTGTAGCCGTGGGTTCTCTCTATCTTTCTGGCAAAATAGAGTACATGAATATATACAACTCCACAATCCCTAACTTGCCTAATAAGCTACCGTAAACTAAGGAAAGAATAATAAAATAATTTTCACAAGCTGGCAATAATATACAACTTTCCTAAATGTATACAACTTCCTTAACATCCAACTTGCTCAAAAGTTTAGAGAGCTAAAGAAGCCACTTAAGCATCTTCATAGAACTGTGTATGCGAATATCCATGAAAGAGCAGACATGCTAAGAACTAAACTCTTTACTACACGAAGGGATTTACACGCTGATCCTTTTTATTGCGAGTTGCAAAAACAAGACGACAAGGTGAAAGCTGAATTCATGACTACTGATCTAAAGGCCTCTTTAAAGCTTCTTAAGTAGCTTAGGTGGCTTCAGACCCACTTCATGTTGTAATGTTCAAGTGCATATCTAAAGTCCAATCCGAGAAGCTAAAGCTGTGCTACAAGACTTAGTTAGCCACAGTCAATGTGCTTTCATAAAGGAGAGAGATTACAAAAATTTAAGCTCCAGATATGTTATGAAAGTGGACTTGAGAAAGGCCTGTGAATCAATATATTGGGGCTTTTGGATGAATTACTAGGTGGAGGTCTTCACTTGGTTGAGGTGCTCCGAAAATGGATTATGACTTGTTTCGCAACCCGTGCCTATTCTGGATTTCTTAACTTCGAATTAGTAAGGGCAAGTCTCAAATTGTTCTGGCTGGTGTTCAAGGTGACTTAAAAAGGTAAGCAAGCCACTCTATCCAAATTTTTAAGGGGTGTCTGCCTTCTGACTTACATCTATCGACTACCAAATACTGACAGCTTTGTTGCAAATATGAGAACTTGGTAGGACACACATATATATTGCCTAGCTAAAATTGTCCTAAGAGCACCCGCATCGCTGGGCTCACGCGCCAAATTTTCAACCCGCGGTCCAAGCCTTGCCCCACAACGTCGGGCCGCTCAACTCGCCCGTGAAGCTTGCCCGCAGCCCCGATCCGCCCGCACGCCCATTTGCCTTTTTTTTGGGAGCACGCCCCCCCTAAAACGGTGTCGTTTTGGGGGGCGGTGCAGCTTTTTTTTTTTTTAATTGGGAAGGGGCGTTGAAATGGGGAGGAAAAAAAAGGAAAAAAGCCTGGGAAATGTGCCATTGAAAGCTAGCCTTTGCACCGAACGACTAGTTTGTGTGATTTTTTTTTTAATTTTTGGAAACTAGTTCTATAAATAGTCAACATACTATGTACAAATTTGCCATTTAAAAATACATAAACTTCTATCTCTCATATTTTTCATGAAGTTTTGAAGTGGTGGAAAAGGTTGTGTTTGAAGTAAGAGATAAGAAGAGAAGAAAGAAGTTTGGAATTTTGTAAGTATTTTTATTAGTTGAATTTTTTCGTTTGTTGTCAATTTACGTTTATACATTTATTTGTTTTCATATGTAAATTTTTTATTTATGGCAAAGATAATGATATATTTTAATTAATTTGTTGTCAATTTAAGTTTATACATTTATTTGTGAAGTAAATTAATTTATGATTAATTATAGTTAACTTTAGCTCATATTTATGTTTAAATCAATTAATTTGTTATCAATTTAAGATTGGTATGAAAAATGTATTTATGTTTAAATGTTTAAATGTTTAAATGTTACCTCATATTTATGTTTTAATGTTTTAAAGTTTAAATTTATGTTAAAATGTTAAAATGTTAAAATTTATTTATGTTAGCTCATATTTATGTTTAAATGTTTGATATGAAAAAAGAATGATATGAAAAATTAGTTGTAACATATTAGGAACTATGGTTATTAATATTATTAGGTTAAATGTTTAATATGATGTATGAGTTACTTTCATTAATTTTAACATCATAGGAAAGATTAAAAAGATTGATATGAAAAATACTTCACTTGGTTAAATGTTTAATAAATTTATTAGTGACATGTTAGGGACTTTGAAGAAAGATGAAAAAGGATTGATATGAAAAATGTATTTATGTTTAATGGTTTAAATGTTTAAATGTTTAAATGTTAGCTCATATTTATGTTGAAATATTGAAATGTTTAAATTTATGTTTAAATGTTTAAATATTTAAATTTATTTATGTTAGCTAATATTTATGTTTAAATGTTTAATATGAAAAAAGATTGATATGAAAAATTTATTAGTAACATGTTAGAAATTATGGTTATTATCAGTAATATGGCTAAATGTTTAATATGATGTACAAGTTACTTTTATTACTTTTAATATCGTAGGAATGATTAAAAAGATTGAAATGAAAAATACCTCACTTGGTTAAATATTTAATAAAGTTATTAGTGACATGTTAGGAACTTTGAAAAAAGATGAAAAAAATTTAAAAGGAAAATGTATGTTTAAATGTTTAAATGTTTAAATGTTAGCTCATATTTATGTTTAAATGTTTAAATTGATGTGTCAATGTTTAAATGTTTAAATTTATTTATGTTAGCTCATAGTTATGTTTAAATATTTAAATGTTTAAATTTATGTTTAAATGTTTAAATGTTTAAATTTATTTATGTTAGCTCATATTTATGTTTAAATGTTTGATATGAAAAAAGATTGATATGAAAAATTTATTAGTAACATGTTAGGAATTATGGTTATTATTAGTAATATGGTTAAATGTTTAACATGATGTATAAGTTACTTTCATTACTTTTAATATTGTAGGAATGATTAAAAAGATTGAAATGAAAAAAACCTCGCTTGGTTAAATGTTTAATAAAGTTATTAGTGACATGCTAGGAACTTTGAAAAAAGATGAAAAAAGATTTAAAACGAAAATGTATGTTTAAATGTTTAAATCTTTAAATGTTAGCTCATATTTATATTTAAATCTTTAAATTTATGTGTAAATGTTTAAATGTTTAAATTTATTTATGTTAGCTCATATTTATGTTTAAATGTTTAAATGTTTAAATTTAGGTTTAAATGTTTAATAAATTTATTAGTAACATGTTAAGAATTATGATTATTAATAGTAATATGGTTAAATGTTTAATATGATATATGAGTTACTTTCATTAATTTTAATATCCTAGGAAAGAATAATCGTGAATAAAAATGTTTGAAAATTATGCAATTTATAACCCAAAAAATGTTCCATGTATGTAGGTATCATTTGTGGCCATATGGATCCGAATCTCCCCTTTCCGTACTTTTATGAGTTTACTTGATGGGGATGATGAAGTAGAACATGTTGAGCGTAGTAGCACAAGTGTGCCTACTAATACCCACATGCAACCTTGACCATATCATACTCCAATAAACTATCCTTACGACCCACATTATTACCACCAGTCTTATTACCCGCTACCTCCACCTAATTACGCCTCGAGTGCAAGCAGCTCTACGCCCTCATCAACACCAACCAGATCAATTACAATAGTAAGGCCACCTCGGACTAATGATGATCCTACTAATGATGAGTTGGAAAGGGATGATGTAGAGGGGGTACTGCATGGGTCAAAAAATGGTCAATGGAAAAGGACAAACGGTTGATCACTGCTTGGATTAACACAAGTGTTGATCCTGTTACCAGAACCGACCAAAAGAAAACATCTTTTTGGGATAGGTGGCGACCAGCTTTAACACACATGCCCCAAAAGGAGCTATGCGGAGAACGAGGAAGACTTGCAATGCTCGTTGGAATCGAAGTTATCTATTAGTGAACAAATGGGTCGGAATCATGGATGAAATGGAACGTAATAATGTGAGTGGGTCGAGTATGGAAGATATTATGAATCACGCTCATGAGACGTTTCTTAAAAGGGTGGGGAGGAAATTTGATTGAAAGCATTGGTACTATTTGCTTGAGGATTAGCCCAAATGGAGGACATTTTGTGATATTCTAGATGGAGGACAGTCGAAATGACCAAACGTAAATGAGATGGGAAGATATTCTAGCTCCTCTACCCCCGCTGATGAAGAGCTTGAAGTTGAAATTGATGGAATTGTCCGCCCCATTGGAAGGAAAGCGGCAAAGAGAAAACTCCAGCAAAAGGCAAACAATGTTGTGGTTGATTTGGTGACTAATCACTTTTCTACAATGGGTTCCACAGCTAATGAAAAGGTTGAAATATTCCGTAACTTGGTAACCGTAGTTGATAAGAAGGTAACTACAACTCAGGAAGTAGTTCGTCTTACAGATGAGGCTCAAAAACACAAGGACTTCAAGGCGGAGTTGGAGATGAGGAAGCAAGCCCTTAAGGAGAGGCAATATGACGACCAAATAATGTTGATGGACCTTTCAACCCTGTTTGAAGAAGATGTTGCCTACTTCAGAATGATGAAAGAAGAAATTAGATGGAAAAGAATGGGAAATCCTCCCCAAAATTAATAGTCTATCATCCTCTAGCTATTTAGACGGACCTTTGTTATTTAAATTAGTGTACTCGCCTCTAGTTATGTTTTGTTACTGGTAACGAATAGTTTATGCAATAAATAGTTTATGTTTTCTTAGTTATATCCATTTAAATTAGTTATGAAATGAAAGTTTATGTTTTGTTAATTGGAACGATTTGTGTAAAAAATCTCTTTTGTTACTTGTAGTTCTTTCAATTTGTAATTTACTTATGTTCGAGTTCTTTTTAATTAATGAATATGTACACAGGTGCTCAACAATGGAAAATAAGAATGCAAATTTGACACCTCTTGTACAAGATACGTCTTCCTCAGCCTCCTCGCGCATGTCCTCCTCATCATCATCGGATGGTCTAAGCTTCATATTAGAAGATTTCGATAAAGAGATTATGCTCATTAGAGAAGATTTACTTGATGATGAGACTGACAACCAAGATATGACATTCCTTCTAAAGGTTTTGCAAGCTGCACAAAATTTGAGACCTTCATCCTCCTTGCCTCGAGCGAAGAGAAGATTTATAACGAGAGATCGACAAGAAGCACATGAATGCTTATTCAGAGACTACTTCGCAGAGGATTCCATTTACAATGAGTAACATTTTCGCCAAAGATTTAGAATGCGCAAGCATTTATTCATTCGTATAATTGAGGCACTAGGAAATCATTCTGATTACTTTCAGTTGAAGTATGACGCAGTTGGGAACCACGGGTTGATGCCACTGACCAAGCGCACCGCAACCTTGAGGATGCTTGCTTATGGTATATCTGTCGATTGCGTCGACGAATACTTGAAGATCGGTGAAAGCACATCACTAAGTGCCTGAAAAAGTTTGCTAAAGGTGTCATTGCAGTATTTGGGGAAGAGTATTTAAGGAAACTAACCCAAGCCGATGTTGATCGTCTATTGGCTGTAGGGAATGAGCGTGACTTTCCCGGTATGTTGAGAAGCATCGATTGTATGCATTAGGAGTGGAAGAACTGTCTGGCAGTTTGGAAAGCAGCATTTGCTAAAAAGGTCTATAAGGTTCCGACAATCATTCTTGAGGCAGTTGTGTCATGTGACCTATGGATATGGCATGCCTTCTTCGGAATGCCTGGAAGTATTAACGATATAAACGTCTTTGACCGTTCCCTAGTGTTCGATGAGCTGTATCAAGATCGTGCTCCAAAATGCGAGTACATTGTCAATGATCACGAGTACAAAATCGGATACTTTCTATCAGATGGTATTTAATGGGCGACTTTTGTGAAAACCATCCCCCTTCCGCAAGGTCCAAAGGCAAAACTATTTGCTCAACGTCAAAAGGCAGTTAGGAAGGATGTCGAGCGAGCCATTAGTGTGCTACAAGCTCGGTTTGCCATAGTTCGTGGCCCTGCTCGGTACATGAAGGAGAAAGTCATGTCGTTGATAATGAAAACATGTGTAATACTCCACAATATGATTGTTGAGGATGAGCGAGATTCGTACGACCTTGCGTTTGATTACGAGCAAGTGGATGGTACTAGCCCAGAGCCGACCGTTCGACGTAATGTTCATCCGTGCTATGAGACTTATTTACGTAGAACAATAGAAGTTCGAGACCTCGAAACACATGCGCGTCTCCAGGCAGATTTAGTTGAAGCAATGTGGAATCGACATAGACGTAGGTCGTAAATGACATCTTGTAATATGTAATTTTTAAGTTGAACTATTG
The DNA here is from genome assembly GCA_029747015.1 of Carnegiea gigantea. Lineage (NCBI taxonomy): Eukaryota > Viridiplantae > Streptophyta > Magnoliopsida > Caryophyllales > Cactaceae > Carnegiea > Carnegiea gigantea. Next base: position 75,329 of record JAKOGI010001131.1, read on the forward strand.
TATTTGTATTATTAATTTTTTTAGTGCAACTATTGTATTGTCTTTTTTAATTTTATTGCAAATAGACGTATTGTGTTCTTCTTCTTTTTTTTTTTTAAATCAAGCCTTTATTATTTTAGCTTTTTTATTTTAGTTTGATATCATACTTCAAAAAAAATTCATTACTATAGGTCAATTATTCAATTTTTGGAAAAATGTCATCCTATAAGTAATCTATAATTATACACACAAATACAAAAAATAAATGTCAAACACCAAATAAAAGAAGAGATTTCTTCCTTCATTATATTACATTACGTGAAAGCCTTTTTTATTAAAAAAATTCATTATTATAGATGAATTATTCAATTTTTATAAAAAATATCGTCATAAGTAATCTACAATTATTCACACAAATATACAAAATAAAAGTCCACAACCAAATAAGTATGTTTGTGGTGAGATCCATATGCATTATTTTATTTGGTGATCCAAATTGGTGATCCAATAGATGTAGAGAAGAGAAAAAAGATTGAATTGTGCGGTAATGTGGAAGGTATATACCCCCACTTGTGATCCAAACCTTTGAATCACCATTGCAAATACTCTAAACAATCAGTTCTTACTTCTTATGGGGTACGATTACGTTTTGGTCCCCAGTCTTTGTGCTTCCTCAGGTTGAAAGATTGAGGCAGTGTGCAGGGATTTCCAACAGAATTCTCCTCAGTTCAATACAAGGGCACCTGCAGTGGCTTGGTCCCAAGTTTCCACTGAGAAGAAGATTTAGAAGTCTTGATATGAAAAACTTCAGAATAATTACACCGCATGGACTATACTTCCGAAAAAGGATGATTGGTGTAGGAGCAAATATCCCTAAGCTTCTTTACTTGGATAGGCTCCTCCTTAGAAACAAGCTGTCTCAATTCACAGGCTAGCAATACATGTGCTATCCTGCAGAAAAGAATAGTGGACATCTTTTGTTCACCTGGTACCATGCTTCACAAATAAGGGTCATTACAGGGGTGAGCCATAAAATTTCTCAGTTTCATGCATGAGCATAAATACGAACACGATTCAATGACAGCTCCTGAAGAAGTTCTATCCCATGCTTGCTGGGCCCATTTCGTGATTCAACGACATTCTAATCCAACTGAAGCCAGTGGAAACCAAATACGAACAAGATTGAAGACGTTAAAGAGGGATCTTCAACATCCAATCAAAAAGAAAAGACAAAAAAACTATTGGTCTATCTTTGCCCATCCAACAAATGTTTTCTATGATTAATGATAAAAATAGACAAACTGCGAAAGAATCATAAAAGAACACCCAGCAGCTCTCGCTGCTTATGTACAGCAAAAATTACAACAAGAAATCAAGAAGATGCATCTACAAACCATGACATATTTCGACCAACTTAGGCCTTCCATTCGCATTGAGCGATCAAGCACCCCCATCATGAAGCTGACACCATTGATGCCAAGTCCAGTTCTTCATCAGAATCAATCACTTCCTCAAAATCATAGTAGGGATTCGCCTGAAGTTTGTATTTCATAATTTCATCAGACACTCTGTACATGCAAAATAGATGAAGGGCCAATATAGCAGTCACCCGAGATAGACTTTTGTCCTTTTATTTCAGGGACACCGGGAGCTGAGGGGGGCTGGCCTTTTAGCATCCCCAAAACTATCTATTGGCCACACCAATAAATTTGTCAAAGAGCTAAAAACAATATTTGCCTACAAAATCAGGTTGGCCAGGTTACATGATTTCGAGTCTGAGTCCAGTTTAGCTACTAGTCATCTAGGTCAGATAATCCCATGTCTACCCATGAAGCATCAACCTCGCCATTGGAAAACAGGCTGTTGCGCATATTGGGGAGAGATCAGATGGGGGACAAGGGAAAACAGGAACTCAATCTTGCATGGTCGGTCATTTAGACAATGCCGCAATGTAATAACACATACCTAGCTTAACAGGGCCAACGTTTCTTAAAATGTATAATAACTCATACCTTAGGTCTCGGTGTGACCGCCTCAAAGCTGTGGAATTCAGGAGTAGCAAAGTTAGGAGGCTTTAGCACGATATACGCACCTTTGTTATTGTACCTCTCTTCTGTTGCCTGTAGTACAATAACATGCATTTTAATGGATTTTTCACATTTACTCAACAAACAAGATAATGACACTAAATGTATTAATGGTGCACCAAGAGCCGGGGGAGGGGGACGTCTGTAAGAGGACAACTGGGAATCTCAAGCTTTCACAGTGGTGCAGGGTCAGTCTGGAGCATATGAAGTATAAACAACCAGCGTTTGAGGTGCATGAAGAGGAAACAACACGAGGGCTCCTGTTCAAGCTCCTAACCATGTGGCTACAATCTACATGCAGTAGGCTTATGCGGCAAATTCCAATAATATTAATGGGAAAGAAAAGCCGCATGCAGAACCACCTTAAAAGTTACAGAGATCTCTTTTTTTTTTGGGGGGGGGGGGGGAGGAGCTCACAAAATGATATTATGCTTAGTTTCTTTCTACTAGCATGCAAGAATTTACTAATGCAGGCAAGTTCTTTGATCATAACTTAATAGTAGTGACTAGCAAGACTAACAAAAGTTCCACTTGATTTGTGCACAAATTCCATGCAGATTTTCCAGTTAAGAAATTCCACTTCAGTTCTCAAGGGAAGTCAGACAGAATAGGATAACCTGGAACTGTGGATAATCTGGAGCACTGAACAAGGTGATTAGCTTTCCAGACTCTACAACGTGATCAATTGTGTAACCTTGATCCATTCCTCCAAGACCAGGCCGCTTGTCCCTGGCATCAGGGCCTTCATGCGATCTGATAATCAACTTACAAAACAAAAGTCAACCAGATCTGCAGAGTTAGAACTGGAACAACTCAACTGACATGTTTCAAAGGGGAAACAAAAAGAATCAGCCAAAACAGAACAGAGCGAACGATCCAAGAAAAGAAAATACAGTGACAGCCAACATGTGACCTGGAATGGGAAAAAAAGGTGAAAGGACAAAGAGAAAATTCCAGTATATCTGGTGGAGATGTAACCAGCATCACAAGTGCAAGAACAGAATTCTATCCCAAATGATAGTGCAAATCTATGGACTTCAGATAACTACTAAGGGCAATGAAGGAAAAAGAACCAAACAACAAATCAAATACCAACTCATAACCAGCAGGAGATGGAAAACGTGGCTACCAAATAGGGTCAATATTTGTGAAAGTTCCAGTTGGATATGGCAGTCAGAAAATACCCAAGAGTACTGTGGAAACATGGACATTACATAGGTCTTATCCAAATCCTTACAATCTGATTGGAGATACAATAGCCTAGCATCATTCTAGAATTTTATCTACCTTCCTATCATAATTCAATACAAGGAATACAGCAATGTCATGCATTCATGCTACTTAATCCAAATTCCAGAAGGTGAATCTAAAAGTCTACCCACCTGCCTTCCTTTATCCTTGAGTACTCATTTTTCAAGCTAAAGTCATTAACTAGCACAATAAACACAATAATAAATCAAAGGGGTTAAAAAGATTCACCAAGTTACCTTCAGATTGAACTTCTTTAAGAATTTATCAGTGCAATCAGGACCCCACAAGAGTCCAATGCCTCGCTCCTTATTTGGTGAAAGTCCAGGTTTTGTTGAAGGATCAGACCATAAGACGTCACCAGGGATTAAGTTTAGCCCCTCCCAAGGAGGATCTAGAACTGATCTCCTAGCCTTAGATAGTTCCTCAAAGGAGCCAAGTGACAACTTGCCATCAGAGTTTTCTTCAGAATTGACAATAATCTTACGATTCCTCTTCTTCCCCTTCCTTCGTTTAGAAGGACCAGTATGTACACTCCTAAAAAGTCCTCCATGAGCAGTGTAAACACAGCCAGATATGACAGTTGCCAAAGGCAGACCCTCAAAGCAGCCTAAACACTTGCGGTAAACATGCTTCCCTTGATCACCATATTTGGTCATAACTTCCTTTTCAAAACCATAGACACTAGTGCAATATTTCGACTCATGATTTCCACGCAGAAGAAATACTCTATTTGGCAACAATATCTGGAAAAGCAGCAAACGCAACTAAATAATGAAAAACTTGTACTTATAATGAAAAGAAGAAAACAAATTGCAAGGATCTCAATCCAGGAGTTCCAGAAGTTGGGAAAGATGCAGCATGGAATGAAAGACAGAATTTGTAAGGTTATTATTTTATCAATTTGAATTTTATCCCCCACAAGAAGATCCAACTAAGAATATATCATATACACTTCAGGTACATCTCAAAGACTTCAAATTCAAAGATAGTCACATCTCACATGTCCACTCCAAATAGTAAGCTATGCAATAGTCTACAGTTCTTTACCTCAAAAGATTAGTCAATCAACAGCCTGTTTCACATCACAGTCAATGGAAAACTTCCAGAAGTAAGAAGCACAAATGATGGGTCTTTGATCACATTTACAACAACACAAAAAGAATATATGAGATATATGCTAACTTTTATGCATAATTTTCCATTCAGCCTGCACAACAAAATAAAGTTTGTCACCTAATCTAGTAGCGTAATTGAATTTGGGAAGTCACAATTTTTATTGTAACTATCTGCCTTCAAGCTCCATAACAGATTTGTTGGACTCAATCAAATGTGATCATAATACGAGTGGGACTACAATGTGATTATGTAGCTATGCTCCCTGATGGAAGCTTGCTTCTGCACACACGCTTGAAATACAGTGACTTCTATTTATAATCATGTCAAAGGCTAGAGCTTCTTGTCTTTATTTCAAAATATAATATCTCTTGTTTAGACCAATATCATCTCTCCTTTTGTAGATTTCCAACATTTTTTTAAATTAAAACTTATAAAGAGAAAAGGGCTCGAATGTGTTTGGTGTTCTTCCTGGCTTCTTATATCGGTTGGAGAAACCAACTCCACCTAACAATATGGCCTATAAATGGAATCTGGTGTCTTGCGCGCTTGAAGCCTTGAAGTGAACTCTATACTATCACCAACTGCAAGCAATATTTTCATCAACCTTTTTCTCCTGCTTCCGTGCATCATACGTTTCCATGTCAAACAAACTCCTAAAATCTTCGCATGACATTTTATCCCACCATTTCATTAGGAATTTACTAGGCACCAAACAAACTGCTAAAATCATCACATAATATTTTATGCCAACATTTCATTTGGGATATTACCAGACACCAAAACCCAAGGTCATAACAATTATAGAAGAGCAACCTTATGAACATACTCAACCACAAAAAGTGAATAATCAAATGTGTCAAGGGCCACCAACTTCTCACCAAATGATTATATATTCTAAAATATTATTGCGCATCTTTTCAAAGTATAAACTTTGCCCTTTCAATTTTGTGGGGCATGCAATTAAATTTTTTATCTATATCTAAGAAAAAGAGTTAATAACAAATCTAGCACCTTGACACATGAGCTACCGTGAAATAATAAAATAGTCCCATAATTTCCTAAACCATGGATCACTGCCCTGAGATTCTATGCAACTTGATATGAGTACCTTCATATGTTTATTCAACTGAGATCAATGCTTAATGACTATTTAAGAAGGTGCAAAACCAGTAATATCCATAACACACCAAACCTTTCTTGATCTTTACTAGCCAGTGGCATGTTTTTGCAGGCACAAATTGGACCAGATTGAATTGGAATCCTGAAGTTTGGAAACTGAAAGCTGGACCAATCACTGTCCAGTTGAGTACTCATGTGAACCCCACCCCCCCCCCCCCAAAAAAAAAAAAACACTTATAGGAATTAGCTTTCCTAATACATGTACTCTGTAATTGTTGGCATGTCTGGCGCGCAAAATTCTAGCCAGAAAAACTCTTGGTATGCATGCGTGAGTGCCCCTGCTTTATGCTTATTGTGTTTCCTTGTCTATCTTATCACTTACTATATTATTTTACAATTATTTAGCTTCTATTTTATCCCTATACAAATGTACTATTACAACTAGTCTTTCCTCACCGTCACTACCCTCACAAACTTCATCCTTTTTGACATAAGATAACATACATTCCTTAGATATTTGCTTGCCTTTGATATTTGCTTGCCTTACATTGTGTACATTACATATGCTGAATCACAGCGGCGTCAAGTTTGGTTTATAAAAGCACAAAACTACCTACTTCACTAGAAAACTCGAGAATCAGTTCTAGAAAGAGAAATGCATAAAACCAAAAGCTCGTATTCAATTAAACGAAATAAACGTTGATGTGATTCACCTTAGACATATGCAACTTGCAATGATACTATCACTGTCCATTGTACATTTGTACTGGATACGAGCAATTCAAACGCCACCCCCAAAAAAAAAAACGAAAAAAAAGCACCACCTGCCCGGAGTATATGGCGCAGAGATAAAAGAGCAAAGTATCAGAAACAAATGAACCCACCTACGTTCCATTCCACAGCCAGTATACCCAGAAGCCATATAAATTTATCACGGTACAATCAAAAGACTAAATCTTTTCATCACTGACAAACTATTTAACTAAATCAGCAAACCACCATCAATCAATTAACGAAAGAAGAATTGAGACAAAAAGCTAAAAATTGCAAAATGAAACTACTCAGAGATAAAATTCTACCAGCAACAAACCTTCCACGCGAGCAGCAACAGAAACGTTTCGAGCCCCCAAGCTCCTCGATCGACATAATCGCCATTAAACACAAAGACCCGATTCTCCGAAGGATACCCAGCATCCTTCAACAGGAAGAGCACGTCATGCAACTGACCATGAACATCGCCGACGACAACAACGGTCGAATTTTCTCCGACATCTTCAATTCTTACGCAATTTGGCTCTTTGTGGAGGATTTTCGATCCGCACAGTATCAAGCGATCGAAATCGGGAACCGGCAAGACGGAGGAGAATTCCGACGGGGGAAGATTCCGGGAAGCCCAATCAAAGGTGGTCATGAGAGAGATGACCCAATCTAGGGTTAGGGTTCCGTCGGGCGGCCATTGGATCGGGATCTGAGGAGGCTGATCCGACGGCAACGACTGATTCTTAGGCGGCGGAGATGGTGATGGGGAGGAGAGAGAAGTGACCGTTGAAGATGTCGTCGTCGTTGATGGAGTTGTCGTTGTAGCTGTAGCTGAAGAATCGACATCGAAGTCCATAATTGAGCAAAATTAGCTGATTGAATTTGGGAGATTTGAAATTAGGGTGGATTTAATTGGGAAAATTCGCAGCTGTCTGAAAGCCCTAGCGGACACAGCACTCTCACTCTGTCTCTCTCTGTCTGTAGTGCAATATTTTGAACTTTCAATTTTGGGGGAAATGGGCTGATGGGCTGATGGGCTATGGGTAGAGGTAGGCGATGAACCGGGCACTAGCAATTTAGGATGAACCGTCTATAAGGCCAATCACAGTCAAGTTGAATCATGATCGATCCGTTAATCAAGTGAGTTGGGCTGAGGTAGGCAACGAACCGGGCGCGATCGATTTAGAATGAACCTGTCTATAAAGTCAATCACAGTCAAGTTGGATCATGATCGGTCCGTTAACAAAGTGAGTTGGGCCGAGCTTTTTATGTAAATAAATGAGTTGGGTCGACCCATAAACGATCGACTTTTCTCCGGTTTTAAAATGGAACAAACTTACACAAAAAAAATCTATATCATAATTATTGTTACATATAAAATATTAGTAGTAAATTGAACTAATTGAAGCATGTAAATTACTGTAGCTAATAAACTGAAAAAAATATCGACTCACTAAACGAATCGTTAATACACCGACCCTACCCGACCCGACCTGACCCGACCCATTAATATGTATTAACAAGCTAGCCCGCTATTAACCCAACCTATTATTGATCCGACCTTGTATTAATCCTATTTTAAATAAGTCGACCCGCTTTGTTTGATGAGTATCCAATCCGTTACCCACCCCTAACTATGGACAGTGGCCTACGTGTTTGTGTTGTGAAACTAACAAAGAAGTTTGGATTAGCATGGTTGGCTACGGATTTGTCAACCTAATTTTTTTTTTTTTTAAATAAGATTGTTAGCTTGTTGTATATAGTGTTGTTGACGAATTAGCTTAGCTTAACCATCCTCATCCTCCTTAAAACAAGATAAGTATAATGACATGTAGGGATAATAATGGTTATTGAGCTCAATCCAAATATACTGAAGGACTTAGGTCCAATTGGATTTGGATCAGATCTAAATACCAGTTTTGAACCTTCTATATACAAATCTACTCACGACCTATTAACAGACATGTTTAAATATTTTATTTTTAATTTAATTTTTGAGTATTTTGTTTTTATCATTTGTGAGCACCAACTTGTTATTAGGTTGTTCAATTCTCACTCCTTTTTACTCTCTTTCCAGACTGTTCCTATCAGCATATAATTGGCATAAATATTTTAATTTTTTCCTTTGTATGGTGGCACCTATTAATTTTTTGACTTGTAATTTGGTTGTTGGCTATGTACTACAGAGAGAACAAGTTATTTGGATTATTAAAAGTTTAGACTTTCATTTTGGTGAGAACTATCAAAAAGTTTTTTCGGGGGGGAGGCAAGGAGGCAAAAGAGTAGGACCCATTAAGAACTAGTTAGCCTTGTTGGATCGAAAGGATCTAGATCCGGATCCCATTTCTAATAATCCAACGGATCTGGATCATATCCAAATGTAGGTCCAAAAATGTTAAAAGAATCTACGTCTTGGCAGACCAAACTCAGTTCATTACCTCTACGAACCAACTTGTTAAAATAGTCGATGAAAAATGTTATTTTAAACGTTTAAGACATGTGTTTTTTTTTTTTTTTTGGGAGTCGATTGAACATCTAAGCCACTTAGGCGTACTTTGCACGTTTGATTTCTGGCTCATCTTTCCTTCAAGTGATTTTGTTGAATGAATTCTGATTTTATATCATCATGTCTAATGGGGAAGAATATCTTTGTTACAATAGTGAGTATTATTTATGGACTAATGAGTTGTGCTTTGGATAAGCATCCTCATACAAAGAGATTGAGTAAAGAAAATTTAAGAAAAAAAGTCAATATATGTAAAATGAAACTTATAGTGTTGTTGAAACTTAGCAAATTGATTGCACTTAATGTTTCGACTAGCATGAATGTTTGAATTTAATCTGAGATGTAACCGATTGTTGGCGAAGCACACGAAATACTAATAATACAAAAGGAAGCTAAACTAAGAACAAATTGTTTCCCCTCTTGTGTTATAAAACAAGCAATCAACTAAGAAAATATAAACCTGGAATATAGCAACAATAAGTGGCAAACAAATAAACAAAACAAAATAAACAAGGAGATAACAAGATTTATATGGAAAACTCCAATAAGGGAAAAAAAACCCCGGGATCATTAGAAACAATACCAAAAGGTCCAAAAATTTCCACTAATCAACAAGAATTATGTGGATATAACCAATGTTTATCTCTACTTCAAACTAGAGGCATTATAATTATCAATGAACAACCTCGGCACAAGTCTCCACAAATCATCAACGAAAGGTGGCAAAACACAAATTCGTAACTAGGAGGGCTTATAAGAATTTACCAACTTTGAGAGCTCAAAACAACAATTCGACCATTAGATCTAAAGAGGACTAGATTAGGAATAATATACTAAAATTTGGCAGCGATCGGAGGTTGTTTAGCTGTTGATCGGAGCTGAAAATGGTGCTTCTAAAACATAATTAGCGAGTTTTGACCATTACCTGAACTTAGTCGGCACTGGACTCCGATGTTCCTCTAACTTCCGGTTTACAGAGATTGCTAATCTCAACCACACCTTCTTTAGATCAGGTACAGCACAGATCCGTTTCGTTTCATACCTCGGACCATAGTCACTAATCAAGTTCTTTATATTTTTAAAGGATAGTGGAACGTTAATCAAGAAATTGTAATATTTAAGACATAAGGTTCAATTGGACAACCCTCTCTACTGGGAACTTCTTTTATTGAAAGTTTGAAAGTGGAAATATTATAAAGAAAACCTTGAATAGGGACTTAAACTAAGATCATTAAAAATACTAGCTCATAGAGAAATGGAGAATCTTGACTTCTCTTATGCTCAAGAATGCTCAAATGACCGTGTCCCTTTTCAGCAGTCGACCTCTCCTTTTAAAGAGGAGATGGGGTATTTAGGATGCTTATTGGCTACAGTACACACTGATTTTTTATATGGCTACAGTATACACTGACTCTTCACATGACTACAGTATACACTTTATTTTACAGACCATACACTTGTCAAAATAGTACATTAAAGGGGCAGCTACTTTTAAGAGCTTTTAATGATGACAAGACTAGTCATCATTATTGAGATTTTGCATGCCTTCATCTCTAATTATATCTTCCAGATCATCCTTATCTGGATAATAATCAAAATGTTCGTTTAATTGAAGATGCTCTGGATCCCATTTCTCAAATAACTCAAGAAGATCTTTCTTTTCTTTTTCTGATAAGAACTTTTCAGCTTCAACGTCGAAGAAATAATCAAAAATATCTTCTGACACTGCTCCTTCCACTTTTATGTACTCTTTAAACTCATTACCATAGGTGAAAGTAGTATTTTCACAATGCATTAACGTTTTTCCTTGTTCAACTAATACCCAACATTGATGATAAATATTAAAAAATCCAATGGCTCTTGCTAAAGTGGGATCAGTAACTAATTCCCATCGTTCAGGAACCCATTCTTTTCGTTGATCATCGAGATGGTTGTAATCAACGATCTGAATAAGGTAATGGACTGGTTTGGCTTTTCCATTTTTATATTCGATTAATGCGCTATATACTTTCAAATTTAGACATATGCTAACTCGAATTTTTATTGAACCTTCAGGAGATACAAGAACCCAAAGGATTCTTCAGAACATGCATTGCTGAAATTTTGTTAGTCTTGAGAAAAATGAAAACTCTAGATTTGGGATTTTTATAAAGTAAAGTACCATCCCCTACTCCCAAGCTTTAATGATAGGATCATTTGAGATATTGTATTTGCTGGGAAACTAATACCACAAACTCCAGACTTGTTGAAAAAGTAGATAGCTGTACCTCAAGACTCTCAGATATCATAAAAATAGCGATGATAAAAGTCGACGCAGGCTGCGTACCACTCATTAAACCATCTTTCTTGAATATGAGAACTTATTTTTTCTCGAATATCGTAAGAGCATCTAAGGTAATTAACTTGTAACTCTAGCAGGGAAAATCTTTGGACTATTAGGTAGGTTGTAGATCGTAGAACAAAACGTGATCTATTTTTTTGTATGGAATTCGATGTCATCAATAAGGACTCTACTAGAATGAGAAACCCGTTTTAGTAGGAATGACATTTCATTAAGAATTTTCGTCTGTTCTGGCAGGAGGTCGTCTTTCATGATCACCATTGACGAGTTCTTGAGTTAAACTATCTGTCAGAGAGTTCTTCGATCCCTGTATATGTTTAATAGAGAAGGAAAACTGATTAAACCATAATTGCCAATGCAGAAGTCCCCCTTACGCTTATGTATTTGATAAATTCTTTTACAAACCCAAGTATTCCTTTATAATCAGTTTGAATAAGAAAAGGGGGCCAAAAAGATTAATAACTTTTCAATTCCCCTTATAATCGCAAGAATTTCTTTTTTCATTATGGGATTGTTGCATTCTATCTCATTAAAACTTCCATTCCAATATTTGCAGAGTTTTTTTCCTTCTTTGATTTTGAGTACCGCACTCCAATGCTAATTGTTAGGTAAAAAACCAACAACAGAGTTTTAATATTTATAAACCCCAAGTGGAAGGTGTATCGTTGAGTGCTTGGGGTGTCGTCCACAGGGAGTTATATTTCCAACTACTAGGGCTAATTAAAGCGTCTCGAGTTAGGCAAAATCGAAGGGGATAGAGGATAAACTAAACTACGCTAACAAACATAGAAGAAGCGACTTGGAGTTGTGATTTAACCAATGGATGAACCAACTAATTGAGACGAGTCCTAACCTACCCAAACTACATTATGAACGAGAGATGGTCGGTTGCACCATCGAAGACCACCCAAGCCCTCTCTCAAAGGTCATGAGCTAGTCGAATTAGCCTAACCATCTATTTTTATGGGGTTAGCCCAATTAGATCACAAAATTAGCAACCTCGGACCTAGCTCGAATCGGATACTATTTTCATATTCCGAACTCGGCTATTCCCTCTGCCACATAGCTAATTGACCTTATCTCTCAGTATAAGTCAATCGCCCAAAAATATAGATGAAAGCTCTCTCAAGCATTTCATCGAACACTTGACGGGCGTGAGAGAAAACTTTAAGTTCTAGGCATAGATTGGATATGGTTAGGCCAAATACAAGATTAATTAGTCATCAAGAGGCTAATCACAATCCAAGCCAACACAATCTACCAACTAAACATCACAAACACATGAAAACCTAAACTAACAAACAAGAACATGAACTTGAACATGAACAAGAAAACAAAGAGAATGAAATAAATCAAATCCAAACAACTAAACAAACATGGATTAACAATAAAAACCAAACATTGAAACTGAACAAACAAATACAAGAATTAAACTAACAAAACATAGATAAGAACAACATATGAAATAAATAGAGAAAGGAAAGAAAATTTAGTCTTCAATTGATAGAAGGAACTTGAAGTTTAAAGGTTGAATCGAAGATTACAATCTTCAATCCTAAACTGATCCTCCTATTGAGGTTTTATTTGCTAAACTAACCTACAATCTAACCTAAAAATCGCCAGAGAGAAGCCCCAAGCGACCCCCGTGCGATCCCCTGCAAAACTGGCCGAAAATCGGCTTTTATCGCGGAAGCTGGCCCGAAGCACGGTCGTGCCCAGACGCACGGTCGTGCGCCTGGGCTTGCCGTCCGTGCGTGGCTTCAGCCACCGCTGCACGGTCGTGCTCTCCTGCAGGATAGGCGTGCACTGTTCTTTTCAGCTTCCTTTTGCTCCCGGGGCTTGTTGGACCTCTATTCCACCTCGAAATGCAACCCAAATGTCTCATTCCCTATCAAAGTTGGTGAGTTTCTCATCTCTTTGGCAAAACTTCTAGAAAATAAGAAAACCAACCAAATAAGTACATTATGAACTGAAAGAGGTAAATTTGACCCTTTCTCCTTAAAATTCGACATGAAAACCATGTGAAAAGTGGGTCAAATAAGGGATAAAATGAGGTCAAATATCAGTGCAACACTAATTGCTAGTATCTATCTCAAGAATTAAATCATCTCCTTCATTAGACAAATTAAGAACAGGAAGATTTTTAAACATCTTTTTGAAATTTTGAACAATCTTTGTATTAATTATAATCCACGTCCATTTTATTTCTTTCTTGAGTTTCTGCTATAATGATTTTCTTAGTTTAACTAAATTTTTAATGAAGCCTGAAGCATCAGTAAGGCATCCAAGAAACTTTTCTAATTGCTTTCTATCTTCAATCTTTTCAGGAAAATTTTCTATTTTTTCCAAAATATGCTTTTGAAGGATGATTTGTCTAACCTTTATCTCCATGTCTAAAAACTCAATTTCTTGTTCTACATAAATGCATTTGTTCTTACCAAGTATAATGTCATGATCAATGCATCTTTGAATGACAGCTAAGACATCATCTTTGTGTATGGTTTTCAAAAAGACAAAGATACCATTAATGTAAACTAAACAACAATGATTAAGATCTTAAAGATATTATCCATTCTTCTTTAGAATATTTGAGGTGCATTTTTAAAACCAAATGGCATTACTATCTATTCATAATGTCCTTATGGGGCACTAAACGCAGTTAAAGGAATACTTTCCTCATCCATTTTTATCTGCCAATAACCACTTTTGCAATCCATTTTCGAGAAACAAGAGGCTTCTATAATTCTATTGAAAAGGATAATTTTTTTAGGGATATAACAACCATCAAAGACAGTGTTATTATTAAACTTTTTATAATTGATTACCATTCTTACTTTTCCTCTTTTTTCTTCTGCAAAATTTCTAACTATGAAAGCAGAACTGGTGTGAGGACTTTTGCTATTTCTAATTAATTCTTTATCCAGAAGTTCTTTGATTTGTTTATCAAATTCCTGGATATCTTGGTGTGTATAAACCATTTGTTTGACTCGGATAATAGTATTGAGATTTAACAAAGTAATTTTTACAAATGTCTTATCTTATCCTAAAATTTTAGTGGATTATCAGAGTAGAGTTCTTTGCTTAATTTTTCTTGTTGTTCAACAATATGTTCTTTAATAGATAATGCAAGTAATGAGATTGTTAATGCTATCCCACATTGTGCTGGCATTACCTTCTCACCACGCTGGCTATGTGAAAACTCAATTTTCTGATGAGTGTGAGCCTTACTTAATCTTTCAATGGGAATTGAGTGGCCACTAATTGTGAATATTATTTGGTTTATGGTCTGTGTGCATGGAGAATATAATCTTTGAAAATTATTTCCAATGATCATATCATGAGATAGTTGATCAGTAGTCCATAGAACTGGTATAATACCTTGAACTCCTCCTAATTCTATGGATAACCCTTCTATAGCTTCATTGTGGTTCATAATATTATTATCAGCTATCTTTGCTTGTAAAAGATTCTTGGCTTTTTTCTGCATAAATGCTAGAAATAATGATCTTTTCTCAAAGCATATAGAACAACCACCATCAATGTGGGCACATAACTCATATTTATTATATCCCTCTAAGCATACTTTTATTGGGATATAGATACTATTAGGATTTGTATTAGTAGCTTCATAGCATATCTCCATAGTTATATTTTTGACTAATTCATCTTCATAGATTGCTTCACTAATTGTTCTAGTTTTGTACCCAATTACCTTTCTTTCTAGACTCATACTTCGATTTATACTGGGTCCTGTAGATTCAAAATGCATTCTACTTATTTCACTGGTCATGCTAATTATATTATCTTCTTTAATCTCTTCTTTAACTGATGAAGATCCTTCTTCCCAATCTAATCTTGTACTCCTACTTCTTAATAATTGGGGTTTTATGGTGATTTTACCTTCCTCATTTATTTTTATTACATTTTTCTTGTTGATCTTTGTGGGGTTGACAAAGCTAGATATCCATGACTAATCGATTTTTATGTCCTAAGGATTGGACTTAATTCTTTGGATCTTTTGCATAGGGGTGAGACTTTCAAATTTTTCTGCTTTTATCATTGTTACCTTCGTCTTTGGATCAATAGTATTATCTAATTTGTAGATAATTTTTCAAAATATTCTTAACGGATATCCCACTCTTTTCGTGTCCATCCTAACTATTTTTATCTTAAGAGATAGGAAGTTTTTAGCAAATTCATCATTTAGATTCACATAATATCCAGGTCGACAGTTAAATCCTACCAATCCATCACATAAATTAGTCTTAATTTCTATGATAATTTGATTATTAAATTTGATATGCCTAATATCACAGAGTAAAGTATAAAGATCAATACCTTTACCATAATATTGTAATGGAGTGATCTGAACTTGGACACTTCTGATATGGATATACTTATACTTTCTATCTTTGTTATGCTTAAAGATATTTTCCCAATTAATGAGATTAAATGCCCCAATGTCATACTCACAATCCTTTATCTCAAGAACTCCTTCCATCATTTCACATACGTATTTGCTTTTTAGCAGAAAGAAGAATTTTTTATAGATCATGTCTTTTTGGATTATGAGAAGAACTCAGTATCCTTTGACTTCCTCATGATCATTGTTTACCCCAAATTATTCTCCTTGAAGATCACCGAGGCTGACAGAGCTACTTTTCATCGTATGACTTGCTTGTTTCTTCATAATCACTTTTTTCATATTCATTGTCCAATATAATCTCAACAATCCCTTTGTTATTACTTAGGGCTAGATCTAATGTCTCATATTCACTAAGCTCAACATAATCTACGCTTCCCAAAGTTTCAATAAGTTTATTATTCTTCCTATTTTTGCATTCATTAATATAATGTCTTACTTCTCCGCATGCTCAGCATTTGCAGTTGTTTTTCCCTGCAAGGCAATCAGCAGCTTTCCTAAAAAATCTACGTTTTTTAGGACTTGATCTGTTATACCATTTCTTCTATATTTTTCTCCCATTTGCTTGTTAAAACTCTTTTTCTTATAAAATTTTCTTTTTCTTTTTCAGGGTCTTTCCCTATTGATAAGATGAATCCCAACAAGTTAGGAATTGCTTCTTAATTTTCTTTTGCTTTTGGGGATCAAGACATTGATCATTGACTCATTTTCTTAAATAAGAGATTCTTGAACTAAGGGTGTCAACGACATCTGTTCGTTCAAGCCACGCATTGTATTTTTCATTGATTATGAAATTTATCGGATATGGTAATTTATCATAGAACATACCAAGATTAGTTTCATTATGCCCAATTTTGTAATAATATTGACTAAATTTAGCAATATAATTTTTCAAATATCTCATATCCTATAATTCTATATTATTAATCTTTCTCTACCATTCTCTTGCCTTTTCTTCGAAATTAAGTTTACCTCCGATAAATTCAGTTTCAATTTTTTTACATAAACTCTTGAACATTGCAGCTGGTGTTTCCATGATTCTTAATGTATTTTTACCATCTTCAGTTAATGAATCTTACCAGTAACTGAATCATACCAGTCAGCTACAGTGTCAGAGAAGCTATTTTCAATGTAGTTTAGGAAATTTGCAGCAGTCCAGATAATATTTAGGTTTAAGATACTATTCATACCTCTTTTTCAATATTCAAATATTTCTTCTTTGTTACGAGCTCCATCTATGTTTAAGTTGTATCCCGTCTGGCTAATCGAAGTAAGGCCAATTTCTTCAAAGGTTGGAGTTTTCCTTAGGATAAACCCAAAGAAAAAACTGGTTGCTTATCCGGTTGGAATATATCTAGGTCTTATAAAATAAGTATTTCTTCTAGATGGTTCACCAAATTCTTCAGGTTTAGGAATAACATTATTAACAAGATTAGTCTCTATCTCTCTTAAATCGAGTTCTTCTTCGATTTCATTAATCTCATCTTCAGTAGTCATTTTATCATATTTTTTATCCAATTTTCTTATGACATCTTCTGAAGGTACCACATTAAAATCTTCTAATTTAATCAGATTCATCTGTCGACATATTTCTTTTTTGAGTTGGACATTATTAGTTTCTTCATTATCATCAGATAACATGTTATGTTTATCACTAATGACACCCACAATCTTATTTAATTCTTCGGAATTTTGTTCTTTCTCAAACATATTTTGTAATTCTTCAAGAGTATATTGCTTATACTCCATCACCTTCTTCCTTCTCTGCCTTCTCAGCTGACTTTTTTCCTGATTTTTCTCCTACTTCTTTTTGAATTTTCATATCTTGTAAAGGAAATGGATTCTTATTTTTTGGTTTTTGGAAAGGATATTCATGCTAAAATGGAGTACTGATACTAAAAGTAGATTTTTTGCTATGTCTAACTTCGTTAACTAGAGAAAAGAGGATTAGTGATATTTACTTCTTAAACTCCTTGACTTTAGTCTTGATTTTAACTAATTTTGCTTTTAATTCTACAACTATATCAGTTATATAGTTTAACTGAGGTGCTATTGGAGAAAGTCCTTTCGGTGAGTGAACAATATGTGAATAATTTCGTCCAGGACAAGCAGGTGGTGATTAAAAAATTAATCACAGTTAATTAGCTTAATTATCTTGATTATTTTTGGTCACGTGGCTCTGATACCAGATAAAAGAGGATCGAAAATACTATTTAATAAGAGAAAATGCACATGCACAAAACTAAAATTTTCAAAAGTAAGTTTTCAAGTATTTGGGTTAAATTGCAAATTTTAAAAGTTTAGGGACTTAAGAAAAAACAGAGGGTACCTAAAAATTAAATTAGATAAACATCGAGGTATTAAAATATTAATTCGAAAAGCTCAGGGTTTAAAAAATCAATAGCTAAAACGTGAGGGTACCCAAATGTGATTATCCCCTTAACAGCTATAATATCCTTAACCTTAGTGGTTGACAAAGCAACAAACTTTTGCAATTTTGATTGCCAAGACACAAGTCATCAACGACCCAGAAGTGTACATACTAGAATCAACATCACTTGATATATTAGCATCTGTGTAGCCATCTAACATAGGCTGCCTAGGTCCAAAGCATAAACACACCCCATAAGTATCCCTAAAATACTAAAGAATCTACTTCTCAGTTAGTACTTAGTGCTCTTCTCTAGGGTTGGACATGAAACGACTAACAACTAATTGCATTGCAATGTCTAGCCTCGTCATCAAACCCCCCACAGCGGAAGCATAAGACACTTTCTTCTTCTCTTCCTTGTTTTCCTTACTAGTAGGATGTTAATTAGAACTCAATTTCAAGAGACCTACAAGTGGAAAACTCATGGGCTTAGCCTTGTCCATGTTGAACTTTGGAGCCTCTTGAGGTCCTCTCTTATGATATCCATAACTTCTTACTCTTCCTGCCATGGGAGATACTCATTCCCCATATTGGATTTGGAGGGCTAAGGTTCTTCATTGCAAAGGACTTACTCAAAACATTCTTCAAGTTAGAAATCCCCATGGTGTAAGAACTAACAATCCACATGTCATCTATATATAGTATGAGAATTTAAAAATCACTCGTAGGGTGGTTCTTCACAATTACATAGTGATCGACTTGTATTTTGTGGAAGCCATGATCAACTATAAAGGACTCAAATTTCTTCTACCACTGTCGAGGTGATTGTTTCAAGTCATGGTAGCTCCTTTCCAACTTCCACACAAGTTTCTCCTCCCCCTTATCCGGGAAGCCTTAAGGTTGTTCCATATAGATCTCTTCTAAGTCACCACAGAGCACTGCAGTTTTCACATCAATTTGCATAAGCTCCAAATCCATGCTTGCAACTATTCTAAATCCAACTCTAATTGGAGACTTCTTCACAACTGCAGAGAAAATCTCATCAAAATCAATGCCATTCTTTTTACTAAAGCCCTTCACCACCAACCTTGCCTTATACCATGGTGGTAAGCCATCTTCTCCATATTTTCATTTGATCATCCACTTGTTTTTGAGTGCTCTCTTGTGTGGAATTTCATCTCATCTTGCATGACACTATTCCACTCCTTTTGATACTCATGTGACATAGCCTCCACATAAATATGTGGTTCACCCTCGCCTTTAATGCCCTAACTCATAATCACCATATTAACTTTAATTAACTAAATATTAGTGGTTAATACAATAGAAGAATCAAAATTAGCATATTATCGCCATTCTAAAAAATATAAGATTAGAATTTACATAACACAACATTATAATCTCTCATAATTTCATATATAAATCAAATACAGCATAAAATCATACATGATCTTACTCAAATGACAGTCCAACAAGCTACAAAACATATATGTGGATAACCTAAGCCTTTAGGAATGTCATTATGAGCTTGTTCGGACTCATTCATGGCGTCATTACTTCACTCATTCTGCCAAGTGTTTAAACTTCCCAAATGCCCTATTAAAAAACAAAAATACAAAAAATATTCAAAGGATGAACCGAAAATCTATATGTTTACTCCTATGCTATAAAGAATGAAATTGAATTTTTGGTGAGCGCACGTATTTCAAGTCATTTTTAT